>CM072682.1:20684586-20836927 GCA_036884735.1 Huso huso
TTGTCTATACCTTTTAGGATTTTGAATGTTTGAATCAGATCGCCGCGTAGTCTTCTTTGTTCAAGACTGAACAGATTCAATTCTTTTAGCCTGTCTGCATACGACATGCCTTTTAAACCCGGGATAATTCTGGTCGCTCTTCTTTGCACTCTTTCTAGAGCAGCAATATCCAGGTGACCAGAACTGAACACAATATTCTAGGTGAGGTCTTACTAATGCATTGTAGAGTTTTAACATTACTTCCCTTGATTTAAATTCAACACTTCTCACAATATATCCAAGCATCTTGTTGGCCTTTTTATAGCTTCCCACATTGTCTAGATGAAGACATTTCTGAGTCAACATAAACTCCCTAGGTCTTTTTTCATAGTTCCTTCTTCAATTTCACTGTCTCCCATATGATATTTATAATGCACATTTTTATTGCCCGCATGCAATACTTTACACTTTTCTCTATTAAATTTCATTTGCCATGTGTCTGCCCAATTTTGAATGCTGTCTAGATCATTTTGAATGACCTTTGCTGCTTCAACAGTGTCTGCCACTCCTCCTATTTTTTGTGTCGCCTGCAAATTTAACGAGTTTGCTTACTATATCAGAGTCTAAATCATTAATGTAGATTAGGAATAGCAGAGGACCTAATACTGATCCCTGTGGTACACCACTGGTTACCTCACTCCATTTCGAGGTTTCTCCTCTAATCAGTACTTTCTGTTTTCTACCTGTTAACCACTCCCTAATCCATGTGCATGCATTTCCTTGAATCCCTACTGCGTTCAGTTTGAGAATTAATCTTTTATGCGGGACTTTGTCAAAAGCTTTCTGGAAATCTAAATAAACCATGTCATATGCTTTGCAGTTATCCATTTTCAATGTTGCATCCTCAAAAAGTCAAGTAGGTTAGTTAGACACGATCTCCCTTTCCTAAAACCATGCTGGCTGTCTCCCAGGATATTGTTACCATATAGGTAATTTTCCATTTTGGATCTTATTATAGTTTCCATAAGTTTACATATAATAGAAGTCAGGCTTATTGGTCTGTAGTTACCTGGTTCGGTTTTGTCTCCTTTTTGTGGATTGGTATTACGTTTGCTATTTTCCAGTCTGTTGGTACAACCCCTGTGTCAAGAGACTGTTGCATGATCTTGGTTAGCGGTTTGTAAATAACTTCTTTCATTTCTTTGAGTACTATTGGGAGGATCTCATCTGGCCCAGGGATTTGTTTATTTTAAGAGCTCCTAGTCCCTTTAACACTTCTGCCTCTGTTATGCTAAAGTTATTTAAAATTGGATAGGAACAGGTCGACATGTGGGGCATGTTGTCCGTGTCCTCCTTTGTAAAAACCTGTGAAAAGTAATCATTTAATATATTTGCTTTTTTTTTTTCTTCATCTATGATTTTGCCATTTGTGTCTCTTAGACATTTAACCTCCTCTTTGAATGTTCTCTTGCTGTTATAATATTGGAAAGACATTTTGGAATTGGTTTTAGCCCCTTAGCAATATTGATTTCTATCTCTCTCTTGGCCTTTCTAACTTCCTTTTTGACTTGTGTTTGCAGTTCGAAGTACTCTTTCTGTGTGCTTTGTTTTTGGTCCCTTTTAAACACTCTGTAAAGTGCCTTTTTTCGCTGAATATTTTTTTTAATTTGTCTATTAAACCATTTTTTACAGTGTTTTACAGTGTTGTTATTACTTTGGTATTGATCTGTTTTTACAGGAAAAATACTGTTTAGATTTTTTTTACTATAGTTTTTTTTCTTTGTTTTATTTACATCGTATGATCCTTTTATTTGGTAAAATCTGTTTTTAAAGGAGAACATGATGTTTTTTAGGATTTTATGCTGATGCGCTGGGGATGTTTCGACTGATCCCCAGAGCCAGCAAGTATCTTAATTGTGTTGTGTTTTTACCTTATTATTGTTACTGAATGGATTTTAATTGCAATGATTCAATAATGGATTTTAAAAGTCAAAGTCTCTCTCTCTCTCTCTCTGTCTGTGTTTCTCTCTCTCTCTCTCTCTCTCTCTCTCTCTCTCTCTCTCTCTCTCATGATTTGACTGGTAAATCCTCTCTCCTCCACTCTGGGTTTTTCCATCACATAATTTAAATACCTCCAAAGATTTTCATATTTTACATAAAATATACAACCTTCACCTGAACTCGGAGAGAGAGAGAGAGAGGGAGGAGGAGGGGGAGGGGGAGGGGGTGGGGGAGAGAGGGAGAGAGATTGATAGATGTTAATGGCTCCTCTTTCACGCTATATAATCTCCACTCTCCCAATAGCTCCTCTCTCTCTCTGTTTAATACAGCTGTGTCTCTCTCATTCTCTATTGCTGACTATTCCATTGAGAGCTGCTTCTGAAAAGACTCCTCAAGGCTGGCTGTGTGGAAGCATGTTAGCAGTGCTTCACCCATACTTATACTACGGTAGCCTCTAGTGTTTAGGGTGGCCCCATCGTGTTCTTACGGGGAGACTAGCAGGGTCACCCTGTGTATAATGTGTACATCTGTCTGGTGGATTGGTGACCGCACTTCCTTGCCATCGCTGATCCGGCTCATTGCAAAGTGTTTAACGAGATTACTGCTAATTAGTGACGTCCCTCCCAGTGAGGTCAGAGCTCTGTGTCTCTGAATATCTTTGATCCGATCGAGAAACCAAATCTCAAATCTCAGCAACCTACAGAACAGAGCGGACTTCCTGCCTGAGACACAGAACCGACATGATCTGCTGTCAGAACCCATTAGAGACACACGCAGACTGAGAGAGAGAGGAGAGGGAGGGGAGAGAGAGGAGGGGAAAGAGGAGAGAGAGTAGAGAGGGGAGAGAGAGAGAGACAGGAGGAGAGAGGGAGGAGGGGAGAGAGGAGAGAGAGAGGAGAGAGGGGAGAGAGAGAGAGACAGGAGGAGAGAGGAACAGTCAACCAACAAACGCCCCTGTCAGACCACAATCAGATACTCTTTACCTGAACAGATCAGAGCAGCCCAACACTGGTCTGAACCCCCCGCCAAACTATTCCACCTCAAACACACATACAAATAGACACAAAACAGCACGAGGACTATAAAGATATCCTCACCAGTGCTGAGATAGAAAGCCTGTTAAACAGCTTTCAAATGAACCAACATCCAAAAACCCAAACAGGAATATTAGGAAGGAAGATTTAAATAACATCTTTGAAAACACAGCAGCTAATTCGAACCTCAAAAAAATATATGGGAAAAACAGAACCCAAAAAATAAATCTATAGAAAACTGGTTTGACAGCAAATGCAAACATGTCAGAAAAAACTAAGACTGCTGACCAAACAGAAACACAGAGAACCCAACCACAATGAATTACACCTGCTCCAACAAGAAACACAAGAAACCCAACCACACTGAATTACACCTGCTGTGCAACCAGAAACACAGAGAACCCGACCACACTGAATTACACCTGCTGTGCAACCAGAAACACAGAGAACCCAACCACACTGAATTACACCTGCTCCAACCAGAAACACAGAGAACCCAAACACACTGAATTACACCTGCTCCAACAAGAAACACAAGAAACCCAACCACACTGAATTACACCTGCTGTGCAACCAGAAACACAGAGAACCCGACCACACTGAATTACACCTGCTCCAACAAGAAACCCAAGAAACCCAACCACACTGAATTACACCTGCTGTGCAACCAGAAACACAGAGAACCCAAACACACTGAATTACACCTGCTCCAACCAGAAACACAGAGAACCCAAACGCACTGAATTACACCTGCTCCAACCAGAAACACAGAGAACCCAAACACACTGAATTACACCTGCTCCAACCAGAAACACAGAGAACCCAACCACACTGAATTACACCTGCTCCAACCAGAAACACAGAGAACCCAACCACACTGAATTACACCTGCTGTGCAACCAGAAACACAGAGAACCAAACCACATTGAATTACACCTGCTGTGCAACAAGAAACACAGAGAACCCAACCACATTGAATTACACCTGCTCTAACCAGAAACACAGAGAACCCGAACCCACTGAATGACACCTGCTCCAACCAGAAACACAGAGAACCCAACCACACTGAATTACACCTGCTCCAACCAGAAACACAGGGAAGCCAACCACACTGAATTACACCTGCTCCAACAAGAAACACAGAGAAGCCAACCACACTGATTTACACCTGCACTAACCAGAAACACAGAGAACCCAACCACACTGAATTACACCTGCTGTGCAACCAGAAACACAGAGAACCCGACCACACTGAATTACACCTGCTGTGCAACCAGAAACACAGAGAACCCAAACACACTGAATTACACCTGCTGCAACCAGAAACACAGAGAACCCAACCACACTGAATTACACCTGCTCCAACCAGAAACACAGAGAACCCAAACACACTGAATTACACCTGCTGTGCAACCAGAAACACAGAGAACCCAACCACACTGAATTACACCTGCTCCAACCAGAAACACAGAGAACCCAACACAACACCTGCTCCAACAAGAAACACAAGAAACCCAAACACACTGAATTACACCTGCTCCAACACTGAAACACCTGCTCCAACCAGAAACACAGAGAACCCAAACACACTGAATTACACCTGCTCCAACAAGAAACACAAGAAACCCAAACACACTGAATTACACCTGCACCAACCAGAAACACAGAGAACCCAACCACACTGAATTACACCTGCTCCAACCAGAAACACAGAGAACCCAAACACACTGAATTACACCTCAGCTACTGCCAGACACTGGGGCAATACAAACAGCTGCTGAGAAAGAAACAGAAAGAATATGTGTCCAAGAAACTAACCCAAATCGAGGAAGCCATTGAGCAAACCAAGTCCTTCTAAAAACGACAGAGAATCAGCAATCCAAAATGGAAATATTTGGAAAAACTACTTAACAAATCTTTAAAAAAAAAAAATAAACACAGAATTAAATTTGGAAACAAAATGTAACTCTTAAAAAATCGAAAGATTTGGAAAGAACAATCAAAGACAATAAGATCCCCCAGACACTCCAATCACACCCCAAGAAATGAAGGAGAAACAGCAGGCGCTCAAGCCCAGGAGAGCCTGTGGACCCGACAGCATCGGCACTGAGATGCTGAAACACAGCAGAACCAAGCTGCAGGAGGCCCTGCTCAGACTGCTCAACCTCACCCTGAGCACTGTTTGCTTCCCTGACATCTGGAACCAAGGGCTAATAAACATTATTTATAAAAGTGGAGACAAATTACACCCCAATAACTACCGAGGCATCTGTGTGAGCAGTAACCTGGGGAAGCTGTTCTGCAGTATCATTAACGCCCGGATACTGGCCTTCCTTACTGAACACAGTGTCCTGAGTAAGAGTCAGATTGGCTTCCTACCAAACCACCGCACCTCTGACCATATTTACACCCTACACACCCTAATAAACAAACACGCCCATCAAACTAATAAAGGAAAAAGATTTGCCTGTTTTATAGATTTTACAAAAGCATTTTATTCAATTTGGCAAGAAGGACAATTCTATAAAATTCTCCAAAGTGGTGTAAGGGGTAAAGTATACAACATAATAAAGCCAATGTATTCAGAAAATAAGTGCGGTGTGAAAATTGGAAACAAAAGAACAGAATTCTTCACACAGTGGCGTGGAATGAGACAGGGCTGCAGTCTGTGTCCAACACTGTTCAACATCTATATCAATGAGCTGGCTACAGTGCTGGATCAGTCTGCAATCCCTGGTTTCACTCTACACGACAGAGATTAAATTCCTGCTCTACGCAGATGACCTGGTTCTGCTGTCCATCACAGAGCTGGGGCTGCAGCAGAGGCTGTCACTGCTAGAGCAGTACTGTCAGAACTGGGCACTGGCAGTAAACCTGGACAAGACCAGAGTCATGGTATTCCAGAAGAAAGCCAGATCTCAGGGAAACAGGTACCACTTCACTCTGGATGACTCCACACTGGCGCACAGCACCAGCTATACATACCTGGGTCTGACCATCAGTGCATCAGGGAGCTTTAACCTGATATTATTATTATTATTTATTTCTTAGCAGACACCCTTATCCAGGGCGACTTACAATTGTTACAAGATATCACATTATTTTTTACATACAATTACATTATTTTTTACACATTATTTTTACATACAATTACCAATTTATACAGTTTGGTTTTTACTGGAGAAATCTAGGTAAAATACCTTGCTCAAGGGTACAGCAGCAGTGTCCCCCACCTGGGATTGAACCCATGACCCTCTGTTCAAGAGTCCAGAGCCCTAACCACTACTCCACACCTCTGGTATACGGTGGCAAACACTGTTGCAGCAGCAAAGGTCATTCAAAATGATCTAGACAGCATTCAGAACTGGGCAGACACATGGCAAATGAAATTTAATAGAGAAAAGTGTAAAGTATTGCATGCAGGCAATAAAAATGTGCATTATAAATATCATATGGGAGATACTGAAATTGAAGAAGGAATCTATGAAAAAGACCTAGGAGTTTATGTTGACTCAGAAATGTCTTCATCTAGACAATGTGGGGAAGCTATAAAAAAAAGCCAACAAGATGCTCGGATATATTGTGAGAAGCATTGAATTTAAATCAAGGGAAGTCATGTTAAAACTTTACAATGCATTAGTAAGACCTCACCTAGAATACTGTGTTCAGTTCTGGTCACCTTGTTAAAAAGGATATTGCTGCAGACAGGCTAAAAGAACTGAATCTATTCTGTCTTGAACAAAGAAGACTACGCGGCTATCTGATTCAAGCATTCAAAATCCTAAAAGGTATAGACAATGTCGATCCAGGGGACATTTTTGACCTGAAAAAAGAAAAAAGTACCAGGGGTCACAAATGGAGATTAGATAAAGGGGCATTCAGAACAGAAAATAGGAGGCACTTTTTTACACAGAGAATTGTGAGGGTCTGGAACCAACTCCCCAGTAATGTTGTTGAAGCTGACACCCTGGGATCCTTCAAGAAGCTGCTTGATGAGATTCTGGGATCAATAAGCTACTAACAACCAAACGAACAAGATGGGCTGAATGGCCTCCTCTCGTTTGTAAATTTTCTTATGTTCTTATGTTATTATGTTCATAAAAGACAAGGCATGCAGGGCTTTCTACGCCATAAAGAATCGACTTTACAAAATTAAGCCACCAGTAAAAATTTGTCTTAAAATTCTTTACAGTATTATTGAAGCGATTCTTCTCTATGGCAGTGAAGTGTGGGGACCCCTCATAAACCCAGACTACAAAAAATGGGATCCCAACTGAATCATTACACCTGGAAATTACTATTACTATTTTACAGGTCAGGGCCAGATTAAAGGACGTGGGGGCCCTACGATAACCCATATTTTGGGGGCCTCATGCATATTATGGCAGTATGGTGTTACTGGCATATTGGTTAATCCATGGCCCTGAGTTGGGGACAGAGAGGAGCTGGAAGGCTCCCTTCATCCGGTCCCTGTGGCTCTAAAAGGAAGTCCTGACTCAATCTGTGGGCATGTGGCTGGCACCATCAACAGGGTAGCAGTCGCAATGCGCACTGGCTCCTGCCCTCAAACTTTCAACTTACCTAGACAGGCAGCGCCTTATTCCACGCCGAGCCCGCCATATGCACCAAGGGGACCTGGAAAAGTGTAGCACCGTGGTGTGCGATCAGCTCAAGGTACCAATCGCCCATCACATTCGTGCCTACACCCCTGGGGTACATGCCTTATTACTGTTGGGCCCGGAACCCGGAAAGTCTTTAATGACTAATACTCCGCGATCTGGGATCACTTTCCCCAACACACTCACCTCCAGCCCCAGGTACCCCACATACGGACTCTCCAACCCGTTGCTCAACCAGCCACAACTCTGGAGTCTCTCCCATCCCCAAGGCAGAAAATACTGTTTAAAGAAACTCTCTGTTACAGTGGTCGGTCCCACACGCTACAAAAACAAAGTTTACTGGCAAAACAAAAGCATTACAAAAAACTAGGGAAGGGGAATGACCATGTGAGTTGTTTTTCAAACTGTTGTATTGTAAACGCTACAACTAATTATAACAAAGAAAGCACACCAAAGTGTGCAATAAAAAGCCTGTCATTTTAGCTCGGGCTTCTGGTGGCATGGATCCTCCACCTTCGGTCTCATTTATCTGCCACAAGAGTTTATTCCTTATGTTATTATTATTGCTATTGATTTATTCTTTTTTGAACCTCCTGTTTTGTCACGTGTAACAAAAAAAAAAAGTTTGTTTAAACGCCATGCTTAGGGGGTGAGTAATGATTACATTAGCTGTAGTGATTGTGAGAGTAATGTTTAAAAATGGAACCAGCAGAACACATTGGTGAGCTAGTTTTCACCCTAGTTCAAGTCTGTATTTCAGGTTTATTTGTAGGTTTTGTTGTGGATTATTTGGCTGTCAGTGTAGTTGCTGTTCTGTCTCGATGGAAGCACACTGTGTTTATCCATTTAAGGGATACTCAGGAAAGAACGGAAATGCAGCTGTCTGACTTTACAGCACGTTGATGCAGAGTCGTTATTTGCATGAGATGGGACGTTGGTGTGGTTCAGTTGTGCAGACCGTGTGAATGATTTCTGGGGGCGTGCCTGGATATGGCGAGCGAGCGAGTGTCAGGCATTGCGAAATAATTCGACAGGGGCGGTGCTATGATGTGCTATAAACAGATATGCTGTGGGTTGACTGTGGCGCTAAACTGTAAGATTGCACTGTGTGGAATTCGGGACAACTGCCGTCCTGGAGGCATTAAGCCTGGGACCGAACTTGAACTTTACATTTTGAGACTGTCCCGCCCAATTAGGGACGGGTGGTCCCCCTAGATCAGGATGAAAGACACAAAGCAGAGGCAGATACTGGCCAAGTGCAAACTCAGTGACTGCCACCTGGCCATCAAAACAGGACGATACAGACAGTCCTGGCTGCCCAGAGACAGGAGGCTGTGTGATCACAGTGAACTGGGAGAAGTCGAGACAGAGATGCACTTTCTCCAAAAATGCAGTAAATACGCACAAATAAGGGACACATTCTTTAAAAACATTATAATTTCTCTCCCACAATTTCCACACATGAGCAGTCAATGGCAGTCCAGCTGGGGAGGGACACACAGACCCACTGACTGCCCAGTATGTGTGTGCCTGTCACAGGCTGAGGGACACACAGTGAGCGCTCTGCACAGTATGTGTGTGCCTGTCACAGGCTGAGGGACACACAGTGAGCGCTCTGCACAGTATGTGTGTGCCTGTCACAGCCTGAGGGACACACAGTGAGCGCTCTGCACAGTATGTGTGTGCCTGTCACAGCCTGAGGGACACAGTGAGCGATCTGCACAGTATGTGTGTGCCTGTCACAGCCTGAGGGAAACACAGTGAGCGATCTGCACAGTATGTGTGTGCCTGTCACAGGCTGAGGGACACACAGTGAGCGCTCTGCACAGTATGTGTGTGCCTGTCACAGCCTGAGGGACACGCAGTGGCGCTCTGCACAGTGTGTGTGCCTGTCACAGGCTGAGGGACACACAGTGAGCGCCTGCACAGTATGTGTGTGCCTGTCACAGCCTGAGGGACACGCAGTGAGCGCTCTGCACAGTATGTGTGTGCCTGTCACAGCCTGAGGGACACGCAGTGAGCTCTGCACAGTATGTGTGTGCCTGTCACAGCCTGAGGGACACGCAGTGAGCGCCTGCACAGTATGTGTGTGCCTGTCACAGCCTGAGGGACACGCAGTGAGCGCTCTGCACAGTATGTGTGTGCCTGTCACAGCCTGAGGGACACGCAGTGAGCGCTCTGCACAGTATGTGTGTGCCTGTCACAGGCTGAGGGACACGCAGTGAGCGCTCTGCACAGTATGTGTGTGCCTGTCACAGGCTGAGGGACACGCAGTGAGCGCTCTGCACAGTATGTGTGTGCCTGTCACAGGCTGAGGGACACGCAGTGAGCGCCTGCACAGTATGTGTGTGCCTGTCACAGCCTGAGGGACACGCAGTGAGCGCTCTGCACAGTATGTGTGTGCCTGTCACAGGCTGAGGGACACGCAGTGAGCGCTCTGCACAGTATGTGTGTGCCTGTCACAGGCTGAGGGACACGCAGTGAGCGCTCTGCACAGTATGTGTGTGCCTGTCACAGCCTGAGGGACACGCAGGTGAGCGCTCTGCACAGTATGTGTGTGCCTGTCACAGGCTGAGGGACACGCAGTGAGCGCTCTGCACAGTATGTGTGTGCCTGTCACAGGCTGAGGGACACGCAGTGAGCGCCTGCACAGTATGTGTGTGCCTGTCACAGGCTGAGGGACACGCAGTGAGCGCTCTGCACAGTATGTGTGTGCCTGTCACAGCCTGAGGGACACTCAGTGAGCACTCTGCACAGTATGTGTGTGCCTGTCACAGGCTGAGGGACACACAGTGAGCACTCTGCACAGTATGTGTGTGCCTGTCACAGGCCGAGGGACACGCAGTGAGCGCTCTGCACAGTATGTGTGTGCCTGTCACAGGCCGAGGGACACGCAGTGAGCGCTCTGCACAGTATGTGTGTGTGCCTGTCACAGGCCGAGGGACACACAGTGAGCGCTCTGCACAGTATGTGTGTGCCTGTCACAGCCGAGGGACACACAGTGGGCACAGTATGTGTGTGTGCCTGTCACAGGCCGAGGGACACACAGTGAGCGCTCTGCACAGTATGTGTGTGCCTGTCACAGCCTGAGGGACACGCAGGGAGCGCTCTGCACAGTATGTGTGTGCCTGTCACAGCCTGAGGGACACGCAGTGAGCGCTCTGCACAGTATGTGTGTGCCTGTCACAGGCTGAGGGACACGCAGTGAGCGCTCTGCACAGTATGTGTGTGCCTGTCACAGGCTGAGGGACACGCAGTGAGCGCCTGCACAGTATGTGTGTGCCTGTCACAGGCTGAGGGACACGCAGTGAGCGCTCTGCACAGTATGTGTGTGCCTGTCACAGCCTGAGGGACACGCAGTGAGCGCTCTGCACAGTATGTGTGTGCCTGTCACAGCCTGAGGGACACTCAGTGAGCGCCTGCACAGTATGTGTGTGCCTGTCACAGCCTGAGGGACACACAGTGAGCGCTCTGCACAGTATGTGTGTGCCTGTCACAGCCTGAGGGACACTCAGTGAGCAATCTGCACAGTATGTGTGTGCCTGTCACAGCCTGAGGGACACTCAGTGAGCAATCTGCACAGTATGTGTGTGCCTGTCACAGGCTGAGGGACACTCAGTGAGCGCTCTGCACAGTGTGTGTGCCTGTCACAGGCTGAGGGACACGCAGTGAGCGCTCTGCACAGTGTGTGTGTGCCTGTCACAGCCTGAGGGACACGCAGGGGCGCTCTGCACAGTATGTGTGTGCCTGTCACAGCCTGAGGGACACGCAGGAGCGCCTGCACAGTATGTGTGTGCCTGTCACAGCCTGAGGGACACGCAGTGAGCGCTCTGCACAGTATGTGTGTGCCTGTCACAGGCTGAGGGACACACAGTGAGCGCTCTGCACAGTATGTGTGTGCCTGTCACAGGCTGAGGGACACACAGTGAGCGCTCTGCACAGTATGTGTGTGCCTGTCACAGGCTGAGGGACACACAGTGAGCGCCTGCACAGTATGTGTGTGCCTGTCACAGCCTGAGGGACACGCAGTGAGCGCTCTGCACAGTATGTGTGTGCCTGTCACAGCCTGAGGGACACTCAGTGAGCGCTCTGCACAGTATGTGTGTGCCTGTCACAGCCTGAGGGACACTCAGTGAGCGCTCTGCACAGTATGTGTGTGCCTGTCACAGCCTGAGGGACACTCAGTGAGCGCTCTGCACAGTATGTGTGTGCCTGTCACAGCCTGAGGGACACTCAGTGAGCAATCTGCACAGTATGTGTGTGCCTGTCACAGCCTGAGGGACACTCAGTGAGCGCTCACGGACGGACGGACGGGTTTGTTTATTTAGCAGTGTTCCATTGTAGAGCCCTACCTCTTTATTTAATTTTTCCTTTTCATTATTCACTTTTGATACTGATGTTCATAATGTTTATGTCATTTTATAGTATATACTGTACTTTGTAACTGCTTTGGCAATACCGTTAATGTCATGCCAATAAAGTTCCTTTGAATTGAATTGAATTGAATTGAATTTAAATTAATTGGAGAGACAAAGGGTTTGATTTTAAAGCTACAGACAGACAGACAGACAGACAGACAGACAGAGAGAAAGACAGGCAGGCAGGCACACAAACAGACAGATACACAGACAGACAGACAGACAGACAGACAGACAGAAAGACAGAGACACACAGACAGAAAGACAGACAGACAGACAGACAGACAGACAGACAGGCAAATGTTAGGTTACTTACCGTAACACTGGTCCCCTGAAAGAGAAGACGACCACCAACAACATTATGTATTGGATATGCCTGCCCATTGGGTAGGTATCGCTGAGCTCTCTATACCAGAGCTGCTGATAGGCCCCTTCCTGGGACGATGCACTCGGTCCCTCCCACCGAGGGGATAAAACTCTCATCCAAAGGAAGCCATTTCTCTTTTTCCATCGAACCCTTGAGGGCGACCGAGGAGTGAGGATGGAGTCGCCTCTCTGACGGACGAGGACCGCTCCTGGAGAGGAGGTCCTCTGCCCAGTTCACTGCTCCGGGAATGTGCAAGTTCCTCTGAGCCCATTTCAATAGCCTGAAGGCCATGCGATGCAATCCCAGGGACCGTAGGTCACAGGTGGTTGACATACGCCATCACTGTTGTCTGTCCGGATCAACACGTGCGTACCGCTCAACACCGGGAGGAAGTGGTGGAGAGCAAGGGATGCTGCTTGCAACTTCAGCATGTTTATGTGCAACCCAAGCTGGAGGCGTCTGTCGTCACCACTTGGCGATTCAACACTACTCTCATTCGTCTCATTCGCACACCATCGCGCAGGTGAGAGGAAGTCCGCCACCAGTGTAGGGCTGCCGAGCACTAGTGAGACACAGTCAGCCGACGGTGTCTGTTGCGTTTGGCATTGAGGTGGAATGCATTGAGCCACGCTTGTAGCAGGCGCATGCAAAGCAGACCCAGCTGAATGGCCGACAAAGGCTGTGGCCATCAGACCCAATAGTTTCTGGCACAATCTGAGGGTGACCTGCGATCCCTGTTGAGACAGGGAGAAGCAACCCTGGATAGCTGCAACTCTGGCGTCCGACAGGTATGCGCGCATCGTACTGGAGTCCAGCCGGAGCCCCAAGTATGTAATGCACTGCACCGCTGTAAGCCGACTCTTTGCATCATTGATGGTGAGGCCCAGCCTCGCCAGGTGCTCTGTCACAACCACCGTGTGGGCCAGAGCTCCCTCCCGCGACTGGGAACAGATCAGCCAGTCGTCGAGATAGTTTAATACTCTGATCCCCTGCACCCTGCAGGATAGCGTCCACACACTTTGAGAACGTACGAGGAGCTGGGGTGAGGCCGAATGGCAGCACAGTGAACTCGTAAATGCTTCCTTGAAAAGAGAAGCAGAGATACTTTCTGTGCTCTCGACGAATGGGAACGTGAAAGTACGCGTCCCGTATAGTGGCTCTCAAAAGTATTCACCCCCCCTTGGACTGTTCCACATTTTATTGTGTTACAACATGGAATCAAAATGGATTTAATTAGGAGTTTTTGCCACTGATCAACACAAAAAAAGTCCATAATGTCAAAGTGAAAAATAAAATCTACAAATTGTTCTAAATTAATTACAAATACAAAACAGAAAATAATTGATTGCATAAGTATTCACCCCCTTGAGTCAATATTTGGTAGAGGCACCTTTGGCAGCAATTACAGCCATGAGTCTATTTGGATAAGTCTCTACCAGCTTTGCACATCTGGACACTGCAATTTTTGCCCATTCTTCTTTGCAAAATTGCTCAAGCTCCAAATCAAGTTGGATGGGACCTTTGGTGAACAGCAATTTTTAACTCTTTCCACATATTCTCAATTGGATTGAGGTCCCGACTTTGTACTGGGCCACTCCAGGACATTGACCTTTTTGTTTTTAAGCCACTCCAGTGTGGCTTTGGCTGTATGTTTGGGGTCATTGTCCTGCTGGAAGATGAATCTTCTCCCAAGTCCCAGGTCTCTTGCAGACTTCAGCAGGTTTTCCTCCAGGATTTCTTTGTACTTTGCTGCATCCATTTTGCCCTCTATCTTCACAAGCTTTCCAGGCCCTGATGCAGAGAAGCATCCCCATAGTATGATGCTGCCACCACCATGCTTCACGGTAGGGATGGTGTTCTCAGGATGATGTGCGGTGTTAGGCTTGCGCCAAACATAGCGCTTAGAGTTGAGACCAAAAAGCTCTATTTTGGTCTCATCAGATCATAGAATCTTCTTCCACTTGGTCTCAGAGTCCCCCACATGCCTTCTGGCAAACTCTAGCCGAGATTTAATGTGAGTTTTTTTCAACAGTGGCTTTCTTTTTGCCACTCTCCCATAAAGGCCAGTTTTGTGAAGCACCCGGGCTATTGTTGCCGTAAGCACATAGGAAATGTACTAACCATCTGTGGGACATCCCTGAGACAGGTGTATTTAACCTGAAATCACGTGAAACACCTTAATTGCACACAGGTGGACTCCATTCAACTAATTATGTGACTTCTAAAGACAATTGGTTTCATCAGAGCTTATTTAGGTGTGTCATAGCAAAGGGGGTCAAATATTTTCTGTTTTATATTTGAAATTAATTTAGAACAATTTGTAGATTTTATTTTTCACTTTGACATTATGGACTTTTTTTGTGTTGATCAGTGGCAAAAACTCCTAATTAAATCCATTTTGATTCCATGTTGTAACACAATAAAATGTGGAAAAGTCCAAGGGGGGTGAATACTTTTGAGAGCCACTGTAAGTCCACGGTGGTGAACCAGTCGCCTGGCCGGATGGACTGGAGAATGTGTCACCATCTGGAACCTCCTTTCTTTTAAGAACCCGTTGAGGAGCCTCAGGTCTATGATGGGGCAAAACCTGCTGTCCTTCTGGGTACCAGAAAATACCTTGAATCGTACCCCTCTCCGTGGGAGGAGGGGTCTACAAGATGAATGGCTCGCTTGCACAGCAAGACGGCCACTTCCTTCTGAAGTACCGAGGCCTGGAGAGGGTCTGTCACGACAGTATTCGTGATGCCTCGAAAGGGAGGAGGTCCCAAGCGGAACTGAAGCGCGTAACCCTTTTGCACGGTGGCGAGCACCCAGGAGTCTGAGGTGCAAGTGTGCCAGCTGTTGTGCCGAAAAGGGGGTCTGAGGCCGCCAGCTTTCAGGGGCCCTGCTCGGGCTGCCGAGGCTGAGGCGGGGGAGTCTGGGGTGGCTGTTTAAGGTGCTGGCCCTGAAAACGCCTCCTGTGACGCTGGGGTGTTCACTGCCGGTTGGGAACAGTTGCTTGCTGCTGGTGTGCCATGTAGGCAATGCCTTAGGTTACCCAGCGGAGCCGTGGGGATTGGAACTGTTCTGGTGACAGTCCACATCTGAGGAGCTCGCCAGCGGCTCGACCTGCCCCAGGCGGAGGCGCTGGGAGGGAGCAACGCGGCCACCTGCCGGGACGCCTCGCGTTCCCGGTGGGATCTCTGTAAGATCTCCTCCACGGCTGGCCCAAAGGTATGTCCTGGGGATATAGGCGCATCAAGCAGCGCGGCCTTATCCACGTCAGGAACTCTGGCTTGTGACAGCCACAGCTGTCTACGAGCCACCACTAGGCTAGCCAGGCTCCGGCCAAGAGCTTGCCCCTGGAGACGGGAGATCTGCAGCAGAGTGCTGGACAGGAGATGTAACTCCATGGCCACCAGCATGGGGAGCGGAGTCTCGCGCATCACACCGTCCAAGTAAGCAGTATGCACACTTGCTATATTAGACAGGTGAGTTTCCTGCGCCTCTGCTGCATACGCCTGTCTGAGGTGCGTTTCCGTCACCCTACACTGGGGGTTCGGGCCAAGCTTATCTGTGCCTTCTAAGAAGGCAAGCAGTGCGGCCTGTTTTCACACGCTAGGAACCGAGGCCGGATGATCCCAGGAGGAGCATACCTCCTCCAAGAAGTCTGAGAAAGCCAGGAACTTCTGAGGGCAAGGAGCCATCGCCTGCGTCCGGAAAACGGACCGACGTGGTTCAGCCGCTGACGTCCAGGGGACCTGCAGGAAAGCTGCAGCGCATCCCATAAGTGCCGTAACCGAGCTGGACAACGGGGGGGCACTGGCTTCTGAGGCCACCTCGAAGCCAGGTTCTTCCTCAGCAGGGATCTCGCCCACCTGCATGTCAGAGGAGAAGGAGGCCCCCTCCCCAGAAGCCGCTATGGAGAGCGTGTCCTCTTGCGCCAGCTGAGATGTCTCTTCCCATCCAGCCTGAACTCCCCTGGGGGAGGGGGGGGGGGGGTATGGCAATTGGAGCTTCAAAGGGACCTGGGCCGCCGGCGCCTGTTTAGCCAAGAGCTCCAGGACCTGGGCCATCTGGGCCTTGAGGTCCATAATGTCCCTTGCCTGCTTGGAACGCTTCACCCTTCTCGCTTGTGGAGATGGGGAGTGACTACGGGGAGCCTGCACATCGGGGATGTCCCGCAGGGGGTCCTGGGACAGGTCATGGAGGAGGGGCTCTGGGGCTCCAAGAGCCACCAACGGTCCAGCCATAGAGGACGTGGAGCTCGCCCTCGTGGCCCTCCCCAGACGAGTTTCTTTCACCCCGGGCTGGAAAGCCTCACAGATGCTACAGGCCACATCCCTCTTGAGGGCCAAGTGGCATAAGAACATAAGAAAGTTTACATTTTCCATTTTGAGGTTTCTCCTCTAATCAGTACTTTCTGTTTTCTACATGTTAACCACTCCCTAATCCATGTGCATGCATTTCCTTGAATCCCTACTGCGTTCAGTTTGAGAATTAATCTTTTATGCAGGACTTTGTCAAAAGCTTTCTGGAAATCTAAATAAACCATGTCGTATGCTTTGCAATTATCCATTGTCGATGTTGCATCCTCAAAAAAATCAAGCAGGTTAGTTAGACACAATCTCCCTTTCCTAAAACCATGCTGGCTGTCTCCCAGGATATTGTTACCATATAGGTAATTTTCCATTTTGGATCTTATTATAGTTTCCATAAGTTTACATATAATAGAAGTCAGGCTTATTGGTCTGTAGTTAACTGGTTCGGTTTTGTCTCCCTTTTTGTGGATCGGTATTACGTTTGCAATTTTCCAGTCTGTCGGTACAACCCCTGTGTCAAGAGACTGTTGCATGATCTTGGTTAGCAGATCTTGCTGAGCCCCGTGTGCACCGTGCATGCTGAGCCCCGTGTGCACCGTGCATGCTGAGCCCCGTGTGCACCGTACATGCTGACAGACAGACAGACAGACACACAGTCAGACAGACAGACAGACACACTCACAGACACACAGACAGTCAGACAGACAGACAGACAGACAGAGAGAGACAGGTAGGCAGACACACACCAACACACAGACAGGCAGACAGACAGACAGACAGAGAGAGACAGGAAGGCAGACACACACCAACACACAGACAGGCAGACACACACCAACACACAGACAGGCAGACAGACAGACAGACAGACAGACAGACAGACAGACAGACAGACAGACAGACAGAGCCCCACTTGCTCACACAGTGTCTGATATGTAGTTTTCAAGCAGGTGTCAAGGGGGGAGGAAGCTTGTATCTCTACAGCTGAAAGCCCTCCCTCTGAGGGGAATGAAAACAGACTGGACTGCCAGCAAGCTCCTCGCATGGTGTGCAGAGACTGCAGAGAGACGAGATCTTATCAGGGCGACTCAGAGTGGAAGTAATAAAGAGACAGGATCAGGGTTTTGGCAGGTCAAGCCTTTTGACCCCATTACCTAATTTTTTTTAGCTAAACGGCTTTATCTTACCTCTCCTTATCTCTCTCTCTCCATCTCTCCCTCTTGTTATCCACTGGCTCAGCTGATCTAATTCCTCGTTCATCTGGCCAGAGAGAGAGAGAGGGGGAGTGAGGGGCAGAGAGAGAGAGGCGTGAGGGGCAGAGAGAGAGAGGAGTGAGGGACAGAGAGAGAGAGAGAGAGGGGGGAGGGGCAGAGACAGAGAGAGGGAGTGAGGGGCAGAGAGAGAGAGAGGAGGGGCAGAAAGAGAGAGGAGTGAGGGACAGAGAGAGAGAGAGGGGAGTGAGGGGCAGAGACAGAGAGAGGGAGTGAGGGGCAGAGAGGGGGGGGGAGTGAGGGGCAGAGAGAGAGAGGGGAGTGAGGGGCAGAGAGAGAGAGAGGGGAGAGGGGGGGAAAGAGAGAAGAGTGAGGGGCAGAGAGAGAGGGGAGTGAGGGGCAGAGAGAGAGAGAGGAGTGAGGGGCAGAAAGAGAGAAGAGTGAGGGGCAGAGAGAGGGGAGAGAGGGGCAGAGAGAGAGAGAGGAGTGAGGGGCAGAAAGAGAGAAGAGTGAGGGACAGAGAGAGAGAGGGGAGTGAGGGGCAGAGAGAGAGAGGAGTGAGGGGCAGAAAGAGAGAAGAGTGAGGGGCAGAGAGAGAGAGGGGAGTGAGGGGCAGAGAGAGAGAGGGGAGTGAGGGGCAGAGAGAGAGGAGGAGGGGCAGAGGGGGGGGACTGAAACACTCCTATCTGGACCATTGGTATACAAACACTAAAACACAAAACAAACTAGAGTGTTATCGGACCCTGTCTGCATGTAAATCTCCACTCTAGCGAGAGGAGAGAGAGAGAGAGAGAGAGAGAGAGAGAGAGAGAGAGAGAGAGAGAGAGAGAGAGAGGGAGAGAGAGGGAGAGAGACAGAGTGAGCGAGGAGTGAGTGAGAGAAGGACCTGACAGCTACAGAGTTGAACAGAGGAGTTTGTGAGAAGGAGAGAGGGTACTGCGTTGTTTGTATTCAGGTGAGTGTCGACGTTTTCTGCCATTTATTAATTTGACAGCTTCAAACATAGAAGTGATAAAGCTGCACTGCCCGTCTGCTCAGAACTTTTAAACGGCTTCGCGTCGTTTTCCCCTAACCTCTCGCGCAGACCCGCATCGCTGCCTCTCTGAACGCGCTCTCGCTGTTCGGATCGGGTCCTGTTGTGTTGGATTGTTGCTGATCTGCAATACCTCGCGCTCACTGCAATAGTCCACAAAAACTTTTTATTCAAATTTAGACAAACGTTTTGACAAATTTAGGTTGATTTTCAAAAGGGGCAGAGAGGAAAACAGATCGCAAAACACCTTTGCGACTCCGATAAGTTGCAAAGTATATTTTCAAAAGTCAGTGCAGGCGCAATGGAATTGTAGGCTTTGCGCTTTTTTGAAAATACACGCGCATTACAGCTTGTTAAGCAATGGAAATTCATAATTGGTTCTATTTTGCAAATAACGTCTTATTTTCAAAATGTGCAAAACACTCAAATACAGTCGCTAATTAAGACATGTCCCTCTCGTGTCTTATTTAAACTGTGCCCGCTGACAGGACTGAGCTGTAATCTACAAAGGAGAATATTGAAGCGCTTCCAATTCTGCGACTGCAGCACGAGAGGGAAGGGAGAAGGAAAAAACGACCCTGCACTAAACCCAGAATATTTCGTCCCCGTCAGACATTTCTAGATCTAACTATAAAACAAGTTATGCGTAGATACAGATCGCATAGCAGCGCTGTGACAGAGCTGTGTGATCTGCTTCAGTCTGATTTAGAATCACAACAGCCCGCAGTCACGCTATCCGTGCGATCTCAGCGGGCTCAGATCCACCAGTAAGCTATGACCAGCAATTATTAGCGGGATTTCACATAATGGTGTCCGATACGTAATAGCAATAATAAAACAAAACAACCACCACAACAAAACCGTAACAAACGCTCTACGCTGACTTTATATGGCGCATGTGTGCCTACGTTTAAAAAAAAAAAGACGCGCACACAAAAAATAATTATAATAATAATACAATTTTTGCTCAAATGTATTGTTGAATATCTATAGATTTTTTTCCCCTTCCTTTCTTAAATATCACTTCTGCATCAACAAAATTAAAAAGGGACAACTTAAGCCAGGGGAAATCTTTTCGCCACTGTTGGTTGAACATGTATTTTACTGTGAACACGCTGTAACTAACTCGAAGCTCCCTGTTCGCGTTCATCTTCTGACACACCTGCATTGCTCATTTCTTGTAAAGACGCCGACATATATGAATTTGTTATTTTCCTCATCTTAGTTTGACAAACTGTCTGGAAACGAGTAGCCATCGCACTGATAAAGCAGTGAGACTGGCGGCGTATGGGATTTATCGTTTTTAATGTGTGATTAACAGTGGGCAGTGGACACCAATAAACTACATTCCCAGAGTACAATACGATTGAGCTATGAGTTTAGATCCGACTGGGAGGTTTTTCTTTTGTTTTATACTTTTCAGCTGAAAAAATAAATCACGTTTGTTGTTTATAGTTAACCTTTAGGAATTTCTAGTCCCATAAGTGCGCACAAGCATTTTGTTCGTCTCATATGCAGAAACTGTTGGGATATTTTCATCTGTGCTACTGGACGACACAGAAGGCTCTGCCCGTCGCCGAGACAAAAACTGCAGGCTTATATGTTAGTTAGTGCTTGTTCTGATTTGTCCCGAGATCCACCGAAAATCTTTTGCGATCCCCGTATGGCCACCGCCTTAAAGGCTACACTAGCCCTTCTTTTTCATGGAACGGGTGCCATCCAGATAACAGCTGGACACAGATCAGCAGCACCTATCAGTCTTGTCTGTCCTGACTGATGTCACAGATCAGCAGCACCTGTCAGTCTTGTCTGTCCTGACTGATGTCACAGATCAGCAGCACCTGTCAGTCTTGTCTGTCCTGACTGATGTCACAGATCAGCAGCACCTGTCAGTCTTGTCTGTCCTGACTGATGTCACAGATCAGCAGCACCTGTCAGTCTTGTCTGTCCTGACTGATGTCACAGATCAGCAGCACCTGTCAGTCTTGTCTGTCCTGACTGATGTCACAGATCAGCAGCACCTGTCAGTCTTGTCTGTCCTGACTGATGTCAGATCAGCAGCACCTGTCAGTCTTGTCTGTCCTGACTGATGTCACAGATCAGCAGCACCTGTCAGTCTTGTCTGTCCTGACTGATGTCACAGATCAAACGTGCTCGGTGTAATAGATTGCACACATGTTGAAATATCCCCAGATTCGAGGAATGACGTCATCATCATTGCTCAGTACCGGGGCTCATGCCACGACTCATTTATCTGGAGAACAGCGCCTTATAAGTGGAGGCTAGCTAATGTTAGAATATATTAAACACATAATTAACATATGACCATTCGAAAACATGTAACAAACGCATATTAATGTTTAACATTTTTATTATTATTTTCAACATACAGGAACATTCAGATATTGCATGTAAAGAATATGAATATTAATATTGCATCAGAGAATACATTGTGATATTGAAATAAATGAAGGATTGTATTTTTCTATAGGCATGCTGTATTATTATTATTATTATTATTATTATTATTATTATTATTATTATTATTATTATTATTATTATTATTTTATTATTATTTAGTCACAGTTTAACAGACGCTTTTATCCAAAGCACTTACAGAGACTCGGTGTGCATCACAGCTTTATCCCAGAATCTTTGTTGGACTTCTTTATTTGACCTTTTTATGGAAGAGGTTGCGTTTATTTTTCGGTTATATCCTTCTGTATTTTAAATTTAGCAGTGGCTCTGGAGCTTTTACCCAAATAAAAAGTTTTGTGTTAAAATCTCATCGAGCAACAGCTCAGCTTGGGTGCTAAGAATGGATTCTTCCTTTCTTTTTCCCAATTGTTGTGACTGCATGAGCGCCACCTCGTTCATTTCCAGTTAAATGGACGTCCAGACTATTGAAATGTGACTAGCTGGCTTGTTAATCAATTGTCGTTTCATTTAAATCAGTCATAAGCAAGAGTCGCAAAGGGCGTTGCGTGTATAAATGAACCTGCCCCTGTTGAAAATCGAGACGTATTATTAGGTGACAAAATGCTCGCAGTGCAAATGCATTGCCACCTCTATCTCTCTCTGAAAATCAGGCTGAAAGTGTTTTTCAGAGTGAGTCTATTCCTGTGCGCGGCTCTTTAATTCCGCTAATGGACTTGGCTTGCCCGCTTCAACTCAGATTAACTCCTCAGTGTTTTGCAGGGAAAATCTGTTCCAAAAAGGTTGTAATCTGATTAACACGAACAGTTTTGCAGGTTAGCGGGGTAGCGAGGGTGCGGGAGAACTATTAACTACATCAAGAAGAAAGCCAGTTACAAAGAATTCATACAAATACACACAGACAGTGCACTGCAAGGACAACCAGACACACAGACAGTGCACTGCAAGGACAACCAGACACACAGACAGTGCACTGCAAGGACAGACACAGACACACTGCAAGGACAGCCAGACACACAGACAGTGCACTGCAAGGACAGCCAGACACACAGACAGTGCACTGCAAGGACAGCCAGACACACAGACAGTGCACTGCAAGGACAGCCAGACACACAGACAGTGCACTGCAAGGACAGCCAGACACACAGACAGTGCACTGCAAGGACAGCCAGACACACAGACAGTGCAGACTGCAAGGACAACCAGACACACAGACAGTGCACTGCAAGGACAGCCAGACACACAGACAGTGCACTGCAAGGACAGCCAGACACACAGACAGTGCACTGCAAGGACAGCCAGACACACAGATGGTTCTGTAACATACTGAGGGGTAATGGTAGCACAAATATAGGCAGCTACAATGGGATGAGACATGCCCCATTCTTTCTCTTTCTCTCTCACACTTAAACAAATGTAGTCAAATATAAAGTTGCCAGGTGTGTTGTGGGATTAGTGGATGAGCGAGGAAAAGAAGAAAGAAAGAATAAAAGAAAGATAATTTCCTAGCGGTAAGAATATTTACCGACTGCACTTGAAAACCAACCTCGTAAAAGTTTATTTTTGTTTGGTAATTCTAAATGTGCTGCTATTGAGAGTTTCTATGGATGAAGTGCTGTTATAAACCACATATACTGTACAGCTCTATAGGAAAGAGAATGCCACTCAACACTGCAGAGCTGTATAGAGGTCTATAGGAAAGAAAACTCCACTCAACACTGCAGAGCTGTATAGAGGTCTATAGGAAAGAGAACTCCACTCAACACTGCAGAGCTGTATAGAGGTCTATAGGAAAGAGAACTCAACACTGCAGAGCTGTATAGAGGTCTATAGGAAAGAGAACTCCACTCAACACTGCAGAGCTGTATAGAGGTCTATAGGAAATAGAACTCCACTCAACACTGCAGAGCTGTATAGAGGTCTATAGGAAAGAGAACTCCACTCAACACTGCAGAGCTGTATAGAGGTCTATAGGAAATAGAACTCCACTCAACACTGCAGAGCTGTATAGAGGTCTATAGGAAATAGAACTCCACTCAACACTGCAGAGCTGTATAGAGGTCTATAGGAAAGAGAACGCCACTCAACGCTGCTCAGCTGTAAACTTGTCTAACTCTAAGGATGCGCTGTGTTGTAATATCTATGCCCAGTTGCATTGCTGTCTGTGCATTACTCATCCAGCCCTCTGCAGTTCCTTCGTGCTGCACAGGTTCATATTTTAAGTGGTTGTTTTTGTGCCGCTTGTCTATTTGATTTGCATGTCTTGCGAGGTTATGGAAATGTGGCCGGTTCGTGTCAATTGCTGTAAACACCAAGGAATTGTATTTACATTGCATATGCAAAACACATGGAAACCAGCGAGTGACGCAAGAGCACAGGAGACGGGTTCAAACACAAGACACAGGACAGGGAGCACAGGAGATGGGTTCAAACACAAGACACAGGACAGGGAGCACAGGAGACGGGTTCAAACACAAGACACAGGACAGGGAGCACAGGAGATGGGTTCAAACACAAGACACAGGACAGGGAGCACAGGAGACGGGTTCAAACACAAGACACAGGACAGGGAGCACAGGAGATGGGTTCAAACACAAGACACAGGACAGGGAGCACAGGAGACGGGTTCAAACACAAGACACAGGACAGGGAGCACAGGAGACGGGTTCAAACACAAGACACAGGACAGGGAGCACAGGAGACGGGTTCAAACACAAGACACAGGAGAGAGAGAGGGAGAACAGGAGACGGGTTCAAACACAAGACACAGGACAGGGAGCACAGGAGACGGGTTCAAACACAAGACACAGGACAGGGAGCACAGGAGACGGGTTCAAACACAAGACACAGGACAGGGAGCACAGGAGACGGGTTCAAACACAAGACACAGGACAGGGAGCACAGGAGACGGGTTCAAACACAAGACACAGGAGAGAGAGAGAGGGAGCACAGGAGACGGGTTCAAACACAATACAGGAGAGAGAGAGAGGGAGCACAGGAGACGGGTTCAAACACAAGACACAGGACAGGGAGCACAGGAGACGGGTTCAAACACAAGACACAGGACAGGGAGCACAGGAGACGGGTTCAAACACAAGACACAGGACAGGGAGCACAGGAGACGGGTTCAAACACAAGACACAGGAGAGAGAGAGGGAGAACAGGAGACGGGTTCAAACACAAGACACAGGACAGGGAGCACAGGAGACGGGTTCAAACACAAGACACAGGACAGGGAGCACAGGAGACGGGTTCAAACACAAGACACAGGACAGGGAGCACAGGAGACGGGTTCAAACACAAGACACACAGGAGAGAGAGGGAGCACAGGAGACGGGTTCAAACACAATACAGGAGAGAGAGAGGGGCACAGGAGACGGGTTCAAACACAAGACACAGGACAGGGAGCACAGGAGACGGGTTCAAACACAAGACACAGGACAGGGAGCACAGGAGACGGGTTCAAACACAAGACACAGGAGAGAGAGAGGGAGCACAGGAGACGGGTTCAAACACAAGACACAGGACAGGGAGCACAGGAGACGGGTTCAAACACAAGACACAGGACAGGGAGCACAGGAGATGGGTTCAAACACAAGACACAGGACAGGGAGCACAGGAGACGGGTTCAAACACAAGACACAGGAGTGGCAGGGAGAGGTGTGTGTCTGTCTGTCTGTGTGTGTGTGTGTGTGTGTGTGTGTGTGTGTCTGTCTGTAAATACAACATCAGTACCAAGTACATCACATTTCACCCACAGCCACTGTAGGACCATGGAAGACCTGAAGTGTGACCGACAGACATACTCGACTTCCTTCTTCCTTTTCCAGGTTCTTTCGGTGAAGTCACTTCCTGCCTGTTTGTTTTTTTCTGCCGTTGCCCTCAGTAACCACCCCTAGCAACCATTGCCATGGGAGACCTTGAGCAGCTTCGCCAGGAAGCAGAATCGCTGAAGAAGCAAATCGAGGTGAGAGGGACTGGGAAGGAACTGGTCTGTCCTGGAGGACTGGGAGACAGAGACTGTCTGTGCAGACTCTGCTCCTCTCTGTGCGGACCCTGCAGCTCCTCTCCGTGCAGACCCTGCTCCTCTCTGCGCGGACCCTGCTGCTCCTCTCTGTGCAGACCCTGTTGCTCCTCTGTGCAGACCCTGCTGCTCCTCTCTGTGCAGACCCTGCTGCTCCTCTCCATGCAGGCCCTGCTGCTCCTCTCTGTGCGGACCCTGCTGCTCCTCTCTGTGCAGACCCTGCTGCTCTCTGAGTTGATGGTGTCTGTATTCTGTGTGTGTGGTTCCGGTTTCCTCTCTCAGTTGATGGTGTATTCTCTGTGTGTGGTTCCTGCCTCTCTCAGTTGATGGTGTCTGTATTGTGTGTGTGTGGTTCCTGTCTCTCTCAGTTGATGGTGTCTGTATTCTCTGTGTGTGGTTCCTGCCTCTCTCAGTTGATGGTGTCTGTATTCTCTGTGTGTGGTTCCTGCCTCTCTCAGTTGATGGTGTCTGTATTTCTGTGTGTGTTCCTGCCTCTCTCAGTTGATGGTGTCTGTATTCTGTGTGTGTGGTTCCTGCCTCTCAGTTGATGGTGTCTGTATTCTGTGTGTGTGGTTCCTGCCTCTCTCAGTTGATGGTGTCTGTATTCTGTGTGTCTGTGTTGATGGTATCTGTATTCCTGTGTGTGTGGTTCCTGCCTCTCAGTTCAGTTGATGGTGTCTGTATTCTGTGTGTGTGGTTCCTGCCTCTCTCAGTTGATGGTGTCTGTATTCTGTGTGTGTGGTTCCTGCCTCTCTCAGTTGATGGTGTCTGTATTCTCTGTGTGTGGTTCCTGCCTCTCTCAGTTGATGGTGTCTGTATTTCTGTGTGTGTGGTTCCTGCCTCTCTCAGTTGATGGTGTCTGTATTCTGTGTGTGTGGTTCCTGCCTCTCTCAGTTGATGGTGTCTGTATTCTCTGTGTGTGTGGTTCCTGCCTCTCTCAGTTGATGGTGTCTGTATTGTGTGTGTGTGGTTCCTGCCTCTCTCAGTTGATGGTGTCTGTATTTCTGTGTGTGTGGTTCCTGCCTCTCTCAGTTGATGGTGTCTGTATTGTGTGTGTGTGGTTCCTGCCTCTCTCAGTTGATGGTGTCTGTATTGTGTGTGTGTGTGGTTCCGGTTTCCTCTCTCAGTTGATGGTGTATTCTCTGTGTGTGGTTCCTGCCTCTCGCAGTTGATGGTGTCTCTCTCAGTTGATGGTGTCTGTATTGTGTGTGTGTGGTTCCTGCCTCTCTCAGTTGATGGTGTCTGTATTGTGTGTGTGTGGTTCCTGCCTCTCTCAGTTGATGGTGTCTGTATTGTGTGTGTGTGGTTCCTGCCTCTCTCAGTTGATGGTGTCTGTATTCTCTGTGTGTGTGGTTCCTGCCTCTCTCAGTTGATGGTGTCTGTATTCTCTGTGTGTGTGGTTCCTGCCTCTCTCAGTTGATGGTGTCTGTATTCTCTGTGTGTGTGGTTCCTGCCTCTCTCAGTTGATGGTGTCTGTATTCTCTGTGTGTGGTTCCTGCCCTCTCAGTTGATGGTGTCTGTATTTCTGTGTGTGTGGTTCCTGCCTCTCAGTTGATGGTGTCTGTATTCTGTGTGTGTGGTTCCTGCCTCTCTCAGTTGATGGTGTCTGTATTCTCTGTGTGTGTGGTTCCTGCCTCTCTCAGTTGATGGTGTCTGTATTCTCTGTGTGTGTGGTTCCTGCCTCTCTCAGTTGATGGTGTCTGTATTGTGTGTGTGTGGTTCCTGCCTCTCAGTTGATGGTGTCTGTATTCTCTGTGTGTGTGGTTCCTGCCTCTCTCAGTTGATGGTGTCTGTATTCTGTGTGTGTGGTTCCTGCCTCTCTCAGTTGATGGTGTCTGTATTTCTGTGTGTGTGGTTCCTGCCTCTCTCAGTTGATGGTGTCTGTATTCTGTGTGTGTGGTTCCTGCCTCTCTCAGTTGATGGTGTCTGTATTCTCTGTGTGTGTGGTTCCTGCCTCTCTCAGTTGATGGTGTCTGTATTCTGTGTGTGTGTGGTTCCTGCCTCTCTCAGTTGATGGTGTCTGTATTCTGTGTGTGTGGTTCCTGCCTCTCTCAGTTGATGGTGTCTGTATTCTCTGTGTGTGTGGTTCCTGCCTCTCTGATGGTGTTGATTCTCTGTGTGGTGTCTGTATTCTCTGTGTGTGTGTGGTTCCTGCCTCTCTCAGTTGATGGTGTCTGTATTCTCTGTGTGTGTGGTTCCTGCCTCTCTCAGTTGATGGTGTCTGTATTCTCTGTGTGTGGTTCCTGCCTCTCTCAGTTGATGGTGTCTGTATTGTGTGTGTGTGGTTCCTGCCTCTCTCAGTTGATGGTGTCTGTATTCTCTGTGTGTGTGTTCAGGAGGCTCGTAAGGGTGTAGCGGACACCACTCTGGCTGAGTTAACGAGCGGGATCGAGGTGGTGGGGAGAGTCCAGATGAAAACCAGGAGGACTCTCAGAGGACACTTCGCCAAGATCTACGCCTTGCACTGGTCAACTGACTGGTAACTAACTAGTTATTAACCAGATTATTAACCACGTAACTAACCAGATAGCTAGCTAGATAACTAACTACGCCTTGCACTGGTCAACCAACTCATGGTAAATTCAATAACCAGCTAACTAACAAACCAACTAACTAATCAACCCTATCTACACTATGCACAGACCTGCAGAAACTTATCATCCACTAACTCTCCTCCTCCCCCTCCCACTCCCCCCTCTCTCCTCAGGTTGATGGTCAGTGCCTCTCAGGATGGAAAGCTCATTGTCTGGGACACCTACACGACCAACAAGGTACAAAACAAACCAATCTGACAAAAGTGAAAAGAAACTTAGTAATGAAATTAGACAACTAATCCACCCCCTCCCTCCCTTCCTCCTTCCCCACCTCCTATGCACTCCCCTGCCTCCCTCTTCCTCTCAGGTCAATGCTATCCCCCTGCGCTCCTCCTGGGTGATGACCTGTGCTTACGCCCCCTCTGGTAACTTTGTTGCGTGCGGTGGTCTGGACAACATGTGCTCTATCTACAACCTGAAAACCCGTGATGGGAATGTGAAGGTGAGCCGCGAGCTCAATGCGCACTCCGGTGAGTCACACACCATTGCCATTAATACTGCTGCATTATGCTTTGCTGCAGCTTATCAAATCAATGTCTGTCTGTCTGTCCGTGTTCCAGGCTACCTGTCCTGTCTCTGTCTGCAGCTTATCAAATCAATGTCTGTCTGTCCGTGTTCAGGGTACCTGTCCTGTCTCTGTCTGCAGCTTATCAAATCAATGTCTGTCTGTCCGTGTTCCAGGGTACCTGTCCTGTCTCTGTCTGCAGCTTATCAAATCAATGTCTGTCTGGAATGTTCAGGTACCTGTCCTGTCTCTGTCTGCAGCTTATCAAATCAATGTTGTCTGTCTGTGTTCCAGGGTACCTGTCCTGTCTCTGTCTGCAGCTTATCAAATCAATGTCTGTCTGTCTGTGTTCCAGGGTACCTGTCCTGTCTCTGTCTGCAGCTTATCAAATCAATGTCTGTCTGTCTGTGTTCCAGGGTACCTGTCCTGTCTCTGTCTGCAGCTTATCAAATCAATGTCTGTCTGTCCGTGTTCAGGGTACCTGTCCTGTCTCTGTCTGCAGCTTATCAAATCAATGTCTGTCTGTCTGTGTTCCAGGGTACCTGTCCTGTCTCTGTCTGCAGCTTATCAAATCAATGTCTGTCTGTCTGTGTTCCAGGGTACCTGTCCTGTCTCTGTCTGCAGCTTATCAAATCAATGTCTGTCTGTCTGTGTTCCAGGGTACCTGTCCTGTCTCTGTCTGCAGCTTATCAAATCAATGTCTGTCTGTCTGTGTTCCAGGGTACCTGTCCTGTCTCTGTCTGCAGCTTATCAAATCAATGTCTGTCTGTCTGTGTTCCAGGGTACCTGTCCTGTCTCTGTCTGCAGCTTATCAAATCAATGTCTGTCTGTCTGTGTTCCAGGGTACCTGTCCTGTCTCTGTCTGCAGCTTATCAAATCAATGTCTGTCTGTCTGTGTTCCAGGGTACCTGTCCTGTCTCTGTCTGCAGCTTATCAAATCAATGTCTGTCTGTCTGTGTTCCAGGGTACCTGTCCTGTCTCTGTCTGCAGCTTATCAAATCAATGTCTGTCTGTCTGTGTTCCAGGGTACCTGTCCTGTCTCTGTCTGCAGCTTATCAAATCAATGTCTGTCTGTCTGTGTTCCAGGGTACCTGTCCTGTCTCTGTCTGCAGCTTATCAAATCAATGTCTGTCTGTCTGTGTTCCAGGGTACCTGTCCTGTCTCTGTCTGCAGCTTATCAAATCAATGTCTGTCTGTCTGTGTTCCAGGGTACCTGTCCTGTCTCTGTCTGCAGCTTATCAAATCAATGTCTGTCTGTCTGTGTTCCAGGGTACCTGTCCTGTCTCTGTCTGCAGCTTATCAAATCAATGTCTGTCTGTCTGTGTTCCAGGGTACCTGTCCTGTCTCTGTCTGCAGCTTATCAAATCAATGTCTGTCTGTCTGTGTTCCAGGGTACCTGTCCTGTCTCTGTCTGCAGCTTATCAAATCAATGTCTGTCTGTCTGTGTTCCAGGGTACCTGTCCTGTCTCTGTCTGCAGCTTATCAAATCAATGTCTGTCTGTCTGTGTTCCAGGGTACCTGTCCTGTCTCTGTCTGCAGCTTATCAAATCAATGTCTGTCTGTCTGTGTTCCAGGGTACCTGTCCTGCTGCCGCTTCTTGAACGACAATGAAATCATCACCAGCTCAGGAGACACCACCTGGTGAATACCGAGTGCTGTGATTGGATGAGGGAGCTCCTCTGGAGTGACAGCTCTACCACCAATATAAAATATTCACAATATAAAAACAAGCAAATAAACAACTGCACTCACCCGCTTGTGATATGGATTATTATTATTATTATTATTAGTAGTAGTACATATAAAGTACTGTACTGGCATAAAATAGATACTGTTGTTAGTTCTTTTTTAATGATTATATGCAATCCCTCTGCACCCCCCTAACAGTATCTGCCTCTGCCTGCCTGCCTGTGTGTCTGCCTGCCTGTCTACCTGCATGTCTGCCTGCCTGTCTACCTGCATGTCTGCATTTGTGTCTGCCTGCCTGTCTACCTGCCTGCCTGCGTGTCTGCCTGCCTGTCTGTCTGCCTGCCTGTCTCCCTGTGTAGTGCTCTCTGGGACATCGAGACTGGCAGTCAGAAGACAGTGTTCACGGGGCACACAGGGGACTGCATGAGCCTGGCTGTGTCGCCCGACCTCAATTTCTTCATCTCAGGGGCCTGCGACTGGTCTGCCAAGCTGTGGGACGTGAGAGACGGGAACTGCAGACAGACCTTCACTGGACACGAGTCTGACATCAACGCCATCTGTGTGAGTGTGTGAAAGAGTAAGAGTTGGGAGTGAGAGTTGGAGTGTGCGAGAGTAAGAGTTGTGAGTGAAAGAGCGTATATGGCAACGCCCCAATGGCCTGACTCTCCCCCTCCCCCTCTCACCCCCTCAGTTCTTCCCCAATGGTAATGCAATCTGCACTGGTTCAGACGATGCCACCTGCAAGCTGTATGACCTGCGCTCGGACCAGGAGCTCACCTCGTACTCCCAGGAGAGTATAATCTGCGGGATCACCTCCATCTCCATGTCCCGCAGCGGCCGCATGATCCTCGCCGGCTACGACGACTTCAACTGCAACATCTGGGACACGCTGAAGGCCGAGCGGATTGGTGAGTGCGGCTCAGAGCCGGGTCACACTGGTCAGTCACACCTCAAACCTGATAATGAAACCCTTACTGTTCCAGGTGTGGCCTGACTGTTCTCCCCCCCTCTCTCAGGCGTGCTCGCGGGTCATGACAACCGGGTCAGCTGTATCGGTGTCAACGAAGACGGGATGGCAGCTGCTACCGGATCATGGGATAGCTTCCTGAAAATCTGGAACTAGAAGAAATAGCAGAGGAGAGAGGGGAGAAGGGATCATGGGAAAGAAAAAAAAAGAAAAACCTGTCAGCTGAGAAGACTACATTTCCCACAGTCCTTTTCACCAGTAAAGGCATCCATTACCTGCTTGTCTACAGACATAGATTGTTGGAAATGTAGTCTTTGGTTTATTGTGCACTATCCAGTCTTGATAGGGGTGCAGTGTCTCCTCACCAGTGTAAATGAGTGTCTCCCCATCTCTACAATGCAACTGGGATAAAAGGACGGGAACATAAAATCGGGAAAAATGTAAATCAGGGAATTTTAATTTGTGTTTCACTATTTAACGTAAATAACGTTTGTTGTTTAATATTATTATAAATACATACACATATATTTTAGGCAATATTTATTTTTCTTGTACTCACAGTTGATCAAGCCTGATGATGTCACCATCTTGTTTTCCAGTGAAGAATGTTGAAACAGCTTGTTAATAAAATAGCATATTTCAGGGTAACTTCACTCATTTAACTAGTTATTCCATGTGTTCAGAATTTCACAACATCACAATCATGGATTATAAGTGATGTAAAGCAATTCTTAATAAAGACTAGTTGGCTGCATGTCGCCTGCGTGTGGGTTTGTTAACCAGTCCTGTGTCACAGCTGCTAACTCCAGACCTCCACAAAGGGAAATGGGTGCTTTATATTAGATTTTGCAGAGGTGTGTTTCAAAAGTCCCTCTGAATAAGTCCCCAGTTTCACAATGTTAACTCTGCATGCAGATGTCAATGGTGTATTAATAAGGGTATGTTAGTGGGGTCCACAGACCCAGGTACAAAACAGTCACATCAACATGCTGGCTCTTTCAACAGCAGTGTCCTCAGAACACACTGCTAACAAGCAAACTCATTTGATTAATAACTTACCCTCGAAATATGCATAACCAAGAAGAAACGGAAAGAAGTCAATGACATGCCTTTTGACTCGAGCTCCACATTGAGAAACACTCCCAAAGCAAACGTTTGTTATTGAATTTATTAGGTTTTAGTATTTTGAACGAGTTGGTTTGAAAGATGCACACTAGAGGGCGTGCAGCTGTAATGTGTGTCACCCCAGGACTGCGTGCATGTGAATTGTACAGAGACCACCAGAAACCCAGCCTGGATTCACAACTGTACAGAGACCACCAGAGATCCAGCCTGGATTCACAACTGTACAGAGACCCCAGAGACCCAGCCTGGATTCAACACACACACACACACACACACACACACACACACACAATCACTGAACACACCATTAAAATACGGCTTTTATTTTACATACAACAAAAATAAAAATCAGACAGGACAGAAATATATACACAGAAACTTCCAAAAATCAGAAACAAACTGCAGCTACACAGACAGTATACATAAATACAACAAATACAGGCTAGGAGCAAAGCTTTAAAACGGGAAGTGTGGAAGACTTTGCCCAGACTCCAGTGAGAGGGCTCCTTTGCAGAGGAATGGAGTCTAGCTCCCCCAGCTCTCCATATTCTCCTTATCACGGTGCAGCCCTCGGCTCAGTGCAGGCTTCAGCACACCGCCATCCTGGTCCAGGAGAGAGAGCCCTTTCTTCATCTGAAAACAGACAGGGAGAGACAGGCTGAGCAAAGAGCAGAGAAACACACAGACAGAGTGGGGAAAGAGCATAGGACAGACAGACAGGGGAAAGAGCAGAGAGACAGACAGGGGGAAGCTTTCCTGGCTGTGCTGCGGGGGAGGGTGTAAGGGGAGGGTTACCTGGCTGTGCTGTGGGGGAAGGTGTAAGGGGAGGGTTATCTGGCTGTGCTGTGGGGAGGGTTAGGGGAGGGTTACCTGGCTGTGCTGCAGGCGAGGGTGTAAGGGGAAGGTTGTCTGGCTGTGCTGTGGGGAGGGTTACCTGGCTGTGCTGCGGGGGAGGGTGTAAGGGGAGGGTTACCTGGCTGGGCTGCGGGCTGCAGGGTGAGTTCCAGTCCGGGTGCTGCAGTATCTGCAGGGGGGAACGGCTCCCCTCCTCACTGCTGCTCAGCAGAGATGCCTTGCTCCTACGGGGACGAGTCTGCCGGAAGCCTCTCACTGCAAGGGGGTAGCATTCAGCAAAACTCAATCAGAATAAACAAATTGCACTACACTGATCTTAAATACCACACACCTGCCATGCTCACCTTTGCCCCGTGGCGACCTCGCCACCGCCACCCTAGCCTGGCCCAGGCGCCCCATCATGTGACTCCCAGAATGCTTTGCCTTGTCAGGGCCTATCAGAGCACCGGCTTCGCTGGGCTGCTCCTCTGGGGAGAGGAGCGGTGTGGGGTCCAGCAGGGGGGTCACCCCAGTAAGGGGGCTTTCTGACTCCGCCTCCTCCACGGTCAGGAGCAGGGTGTCCTCATCACTGCCGAGAGGAGATAGCGCAGGGGGGGGCTCCTCTGCGCCTGTGCCCTGGGTCCCCCCCTCGAGTCCCTGGTTTCCAGCCTCCAGCTCCCCCCCCTCGCTCACAAACAGCTCACTCAGCTGACGCACCAGCAGGGTCATAGTCTCTGCAGAGAGAAATAAAGAAACACGTCACATTCGAGCCAACGCACTGCAAACAGAGCGAGTCAAGCAGACCAGCGTTTGGGCTCTAGTGCCTTCATCAGTGTTATTGAAACTAAAAGAACGCGGTCTTGTGATTAACCCCATCCTGTCCTGACTGCTCACCTGCCATGAGAGCCTTCACAGGGGTGCGTGTGATTCCCACACTCGGGGAGCGGGGGTCGAAGGGTTCCTGGGGGTCCACAGAGAGAGCAGCACCCAGAGAGGGGGAGGGGGAGGGGGTGGAGACATCTTTCATCTGGGGGAGAGAGAGGACAGAGGTGTACAGGTGTCCTGTGGCAGCAGTGTGGAGTAGTGGTTAGGGCTCTGGACTCTTGACCGGAGGGTCGTGGGTTCAATCCCATGTGGGGGACACTGCTGCTGTACCCTTGAGCAAGGTACTTTACCTAGATTGCTCCAGTAAAAACCCAACTGTATAAATGGGTAATTGTATGTAAAAAATAATGTGATATCTTGTAACAATTGTAAGTCGCCCTGGATAAGGGCATCTGCTAATAAATAAATAAATAAATAAATAAATAAATAATATGTACCTGTATAGGCGTCCTGGCGATGCCCGTGTGTATGTACCTGTATAGGCGTCCTGGCGATGCCCGTGTGTATGTACCTGTATAGGCGTCCTGGCGATGCCCGTGTGTATGTACCTGTATAGGCGTCCTGGCGATGCCCGTGTGTATGTACCTGTATAGGCGTCCTGGCGATGCCCGTGTGTATGTACCTGTATAGGTGTCCTGGCGATGCCTGTGCTGGGTGATCGCGGGTCCTCCACACTCTCCAGGTGTTTGTTGCGCAGGGCGGAGGGGGGCGTGTCCGCTAGCACCTTGCTCTCAGCCGAGCCCATCCTGTAACCTTTCACCTGGAACTGATTGACCAAGACCAGCGAGCCGTCTTCCTGTTCCGATTCAGTGTCTTCCAATAGTCTATCCAGGGACCCACAGGGTTACACACACACACACACACCTCCCCCCAAAATAGCAATCCAAACAAAGAACCTGAACACTCCACACACACACACACACTGACATTGCAAATCCAAGCAAAGAACCTGAACGCTCTCTCCACACACACACACACACACACACACTGACATTGCAAACCCAAAGCACCTGGGTTCCACACACACACACACACAAATCCACAAAGAACCTGAACACCTCCCCACAACACACTGACATTCCAAACAAAGAACCTGAACACTCCCACACACACAAACACTGACATTGCAAATCCAACAAAGAACCTGACATTTGTAAATCCAAGCAAAGAACCTGAACCACACACACACACACACACACACACTGCAAATCCAAGCTTCTCTCCACACACACACACACACACTGACATTGCAAATCCAAGCAAAGAACCTGAACGCTCTCTCCACACACACACACTGACATTGCAAATCCAAGCAAAGAACCTGAACGCTCTCTCCACACACACACACTGACATTGCAAATCCAAGCAAAGAACCTGAACGCTCTCACACACACACACACACACTGACATTGCAAATCCAAGCAAAGAACCTGAACGCTCTCTCCACACACACACACACACACTGACATTGCAAACCAAGCAAAGAACCTGAACGCCTTCCACACACACACAAACACTGACATTGCAAATCCAAGCAAAGAACCTGAACACTCTCTCCACACACACACACACACACACACACACACACACTGACATTGCAAATCCAAGCAAAGAACCTGAACGCTCTCTCCACACACACACACACACTGACATTGCAAATCCAAGCAAAGAACCTGAACGCTCTCTCCACACACACACAAACACTGACATTGCAAATCCAAGCAAAGAACCTGAACACACTCTCCACACACACACACACACACTGACATTGCAAATCCAAGCAAAGAACTTTTCTCCACACACACACACACACACACACACACACACACACACACACACACACTGACATTGCAAATCCAAGCAAAGAACCTTCTCCACACACACACACACTTGACATTGCAAATCCAAGCAAAGAACCTGAACGCCTCCTCACACACACACACACACACTGCAAATCCAAGCAAAGAACCTGAACGCTCTCTCCACACACACACACACACACTGCATTCATTTTTTTTTTGTGCCATGCAATTCAGACAGCAAACGGCGCTCCAGATTCCACTCATGATAAAGCTGGACTCTAAGCCTGGCAGACAGAACGAAAAAATACTCTGTGCTGAACCGCGTAATTCAAATGGTTTATTACCCAGAATATATATTTCACTTAATCAAATAGGTGCGGTGTTTACATCGAAAGATATTACGTTTCATAAAATAAAATCGCAGTTACACCATTAATTGTATTACGGTATTGGTATTTTAAACAGTGTACTAAAACAATACTGTGGTTTAAGTTTAATATTCCTACCCAGTTTTAAAGCTGAAACTTTGGTCTTACACAATTTTCATTAAATGTACGACACATTACACGGCCTAGTCAATTTTCCGAGGTAGTTATAAACTTAAACCGAATATAAATGTTCACCGCTTTAAAAAAATTAAAAAAAAACATGACTTGTTAACTATAACAAACCATCGTTTTCTTGCTCTCACAGTCGGCTAAAATAACCGATTTATCTGCAGTTAAAAGTAAATTAACAAATTATTAATTACATTTAAAATGTGTCGCCAACGGTCGGGACCAGAACACGCGACCGTGTGCCACTGCCGTACAGCCGTCTGGGTAATGTAGTTTAAAGAGCAACGCCCGCACACGTCAACGAAACAATCGCCGGAGTGTCACACTCGAGACTGAATGAGCGCGCGAGAACTCCAGCCCAGGCTGCTGTTTCGACGCGGCAAAGCGCGCCCCCTTGTGGGAGAGCAGGCGTGTTTTCATGCTTTTACTATGAAATGATCCGCCGATGACTTTACATTTTAGAAAGAATTGTATGTTAATTAAAACCACTTGCATTAGTGGTCGAAATGCAGTATTTTGGCAAGACGAGTGTTCTGAATGCACGCCGTCACGCCGGGTATTGACACTGCGTCGCTGTGACACAAACACCATTGCTTTTTGTAGACTCTCTTTCCATGCATTTTTGCTGCTATTACTTACATCCTGTTAATCTGTATTATTGTACGAGGCAAAATAACAGCATCAATAAAAATACACCGATAACACAAATCGAGGTGAACAAATACACACGGACCAGCGGTCTCTTTGTGACTTAAATAGAAAGTGTTTGTTATAGAAATGTGTTTAGTTACTGCAATAAAAGGTGTCCCCTCTCCTATCATCTCTGGGCTCCCACTTCACTTCATTTGAAATGCAGTGTAGCTGCACGCATTGGAAGGTTTCATTGTTAGCGGGGGGAGGTCCATACAAACTCACCTCGCGAGTGGAGACAGTATGAATAAATATTGACTGTCTACAGAATCAAACGGATATTAAAAACGCACGGTGCCTGCTCTCACCAGTCTGCATATGCAGCTCTCTTCTCAGAACATACTCGTCAATTCATTATTATTATTAATTTCTTAGCAGTCGCCCTTATCCAGGGCGACTTACAATTGTTACAAGATATCACATTATTCGTTTACAACTCGCTGTAAACCTGAATACGAACCAGTAACACACAATCTGTCTGCAGTTTTGTATGATCTTAAATACTCCTTTCCAATTACATATGAATCACAATACACATGCTGAAGTATAAGAACATAAGAAGGTTTACAAACGAGAGGAGGCCATTCGGCCCATCTTGCTCGTTTGGTTGTTAGTAGCTTATTGATCCCAGAATCTCATCAAGCAGCTTCTTGAAGGATCCCAGGGTGTCGGCAACACTTCACTAACTCACCTCTGCGTGCGGGTGCTGTGTTATTAAACGAATTCCTCTCCGCTCTCCTCTGCGTGTGTATCACTAAGTGTATGCAGCTGGTATTATTAATATTATTATAAACTAACTTTCCCTTTTTCTTTTCCTCTCCTCTCCTCTTCTCTTCTCTTCTCGGCTGTAAAAGTTTTTGAATCGCTCTGCCCTCGACCTGTGTTTTGCACAAATGTGCAACTTTCAAACCCCCCAATCACCGCCATCCCTCTGTCAGCGGATTCGATAGAGGAGATATGTGACGCCTTGATAGGTCGAAACTGAGTTCTAATGGAAAACCACGCCCCCTTTACGTACTCCAACGAGAATGCGATGCTTTCCCTGGCCGCTAGATGGCGCCATGCAATGCAATCGTGCACAATGACGCATCCATTCTGTCTGCCATATCAATTTCTTGCAAGTCACTTTTTCCTACTCGTTGTTTTTCACACTTACTTATTTTCACCTTCCATGGCTGTGGCGGGTCTGTGTAGCGCCCCCGCCAGCACCACACTGGACCAGTGCATTAGCTACTAGGACCCCTTTGAAACCAGCTTCCTTCGGGAGAATGTATACAAACTGGGTGGTCAATCGAGTGTTTCCCGATGTAGGCTGCCACACGTGCGCGCCTACCCAGTCGTGCTCGCCCACGGCGCTGTGCCGCTGTTGTCAATTGGGCGGTGGTGTCGGTGACGCGCCTCCCGTGACCGCGCCTGCAGTCTGACAGAGGCTTGTGTTAACATGGCGGATCTGAATGAGGTTTTGTTGTCAGTCCTGTCGACTATCCGGGTACCCAAACCTGGGGACCGGGTTCACAAAGACGAATGCGCTTTCTCGTTTGACAGCCCGGTAAGTATAATCCGCACCTGGTACAAAAAGAAAATTACCGAACACACTTATTATTAATTAACAATCCATATTAATACCGCCCGCCCGCTCGACCGGCGACAACGGGAAGCAGTTATTCAAAACTTTATTTACAAACCACTTCGTTTGGTACAGACGCAGTAATTGTAATACAGCGCGGGCGGGCATGTTGCGTTTCAGAATCGGCGGTACAGACCTCTCTATAAATAATATTGCGGTTGTGTAGCATAGGGCATGTGCTGTGGTAGACTTTCTGTATTGATTACAACAATACCTGGTCATTGAGGCATATTCAGGGCAGCAGTACTAGCCAGCCATGAAAAATCACCGAGTCACTTCCCATGCTCTGCGGCTAAGCAACGTGTAGAGAGCGTAAATACATCATTAGTGTTATTTTAACCGAGGCCCGTGCCTCATAACTCACTACGGCCTTGACAGTGTTATATATCCGCTAGTAACGTGTAAATACTCTGCAATGCAATACGTTTTGTGATTCAGCGATGTTGACAATTGGGGTACATTGCGTTATTGCCGGTAACAAATAAAGCGCAATGCCGCATGTATGTGGAGCCCTTCAGAAAGACGGCAATCAGACACGGGGGAGTCGCATATTTACACGCATCTAAAGTTTATACCAATACTTCAGAATTTACCACTGGAGTCTCCTCATTATTAAAATGTTTTTTGTTTTTTTTTTGTAATATGATTGATATGCGCATGTCAGTCTGTCTGCCGGAATACCCGTCAAAATATTATCTATAGTGACCTGTGCGTCTCTGTCTCCCTGTAACTCGACTGTCTAAGAGCTCGGGACTGGGGCGGCACGCACCGCTGAGCATTTTACCGGTGGGGTACCGCTAATCTGCACCCGGATACTCGACTGTCTGTCTAACTCGTCTGTCTATAACTCGAGCAGTGTCTATATCAGAAAGATATAATTAGTGATACTTGGAATTTGTGACCCTTGCTGCGCGCCCCCGCTGAGCGAGCACACTTTGACGTGGTTTGACTAAGTTTCTTTTTTACTATTAAGAAAACTTAGCTACGTGTTACCAATTAAGGAAATGTAGATTTTCAATAGTTTGTTTCAAAATACAGTACTAATATGAATTATATACAGTATGTCTATGTTTGTAAATAAATGTTTAACATCTTTCTAAATAGACCGCAGTTAAAACAATGTATGTGATATTTGGTATAGAAGAGTATCATAACTTTGTATCAGAATAAACAAGTCTTTGTTCTACGAAGCGTCACTAACTAGAATCTGTAAATTTCCTGCAAAATATCTTCAGCAAGTGCCAGCTAAACGGTTAAGCTGAGAGACTACGAAAGGACGATGCTGTGCACTACGTTAACAGTATGCAAGATATGTGCAGAATGATTTCTGTTCAGTTTTCAAGTAGCCTGAAATTTCATGTAGATGAATGCAGTTTGCATTATTGTGCATTTAAGCATGTTATAAGTGATGATGGTTCTGTGATTTCATATTGAAGTTCAGAATGCATTCTGTTAAATCAGGCATTCTTGAGGAGGGACAAAACAGATTTTTTGTTAACTCATTTTTTTTTTCAAGGAAGGTAAATGATAAACTGTTTTTTTGAAAGACAAAAATATGAGCTACCAATTGAGTATTTATTATTATTATTATTATTATTTATTTCTTAGCAGACGCCCTTATCCAGGGACTTACAGTGTTACTTATCCATTATACAGATATCACTTACAATTGTTACAGTTGGGTTTTTTCACATTATACAGATATCAACATTGTTTTTACATACAATTACCCATTTATACAGTTGGGACCCCATTCACACTTCCTGTTGCCTTTGAGGCAAAAAGCACACATGGCCTCAAGGGTTAACATTTTGATAATTTAAAAAGTGATTTCCCCACATGGGATTGAACCCATTAAGATGTGATATTGATTTACAACCATGTTTATTTTGAAGGTTGAGTCCAGTTATATAAGTTTACATGTTTTTTAGACACAAGTTGTCTAAAAAACATGTAACACTGCTGCCCAGCCTCAGTGTGGAGTAGTGAACAACCTCCTGACTTGCATTTTTTTGTGAAAAGCTCTTTTTGTAATTAAGGACCAAAAATGTGGTCAACTCCGTCAGACACTTTCAAACTACATTTTATTCTGATATAAACAACCCAAGAGAAATTTGAGGGATTGAAATCTTTGATTATGGTTCATGTGTTTGGAAATATGTGATAAAAGTGTGTTTATATACATTTATTTTTATACCTATACTTACATGAAATCCTCCATCACCAATTGTTGAAATCCTACTATCTTTTTTAGATAAATGATAAAAAAAAAAAAAAAAAAAAAAAAAAAAAAAAACTTTTAATACAAAGGAAAAGCACTGGGTGTTAAATAACAACTATTTTGTTTATCAACCCTGTTTCTGGGAAAAATCTTAACGTATTTTCCATATTATTCATTAAAAAATCAAACTGACGAAGTTGACATCAGAGCACATGAACAAGCTACCCAACCATGCACATAACTTTCTACTCAAATTCAAATTCATTTTTCAATGCTAATTACTTTGTTTCAGGAAAAATCCGCAACTTATAATTTCTAATAAGTCATTTTATTGATCAAAACATTTGATCCTTATAACTGCAGAATGAGAACTAGATAAGAATTAAATGTATCATAACAGTTCATCTCGATACACCTCAAAACCAATTAAACATCTCTGAGAACACATTCTGAACACTAGAACTTCTTATATAAAATATGTCTTATGACCACTATTACCAAAACGTGGTGACCTTTTTAAAATTTAAATGATTGAGCAAATTAATTTTAATCTCAAAAAATCATAGTCATTTTATTGAGTCTGACAACACTAAATAACTAGTGTTTTGCTAGATATGAACTACAGTTTAGCACAACACATGCTCTGAATACACTGGAACACCGCGAAACTTGGAGTTTGATGAGATTGACATTAGCATGTATGTTTTGACATTAATGTGTATGCTTAAGAACAGCAACTATATGCCAGAAAATAAACTCTGCTTCATATATAGAACATATTGAAAAAGACTGAACCCCTAAAAAGTAGTTTTAGTTTAGGAGATACTGCTCAGTCATAAGATTCAGATGTTATCATTGTCTCTCTAGTAGCAGCCCAAAAACACTGAATAGGATATTGCTCAAAGTCACACAAGGAAAGTTAATGACAGGGCAGGAGACGACAGATATGTTCGCCTTCAATGAAGTCCATGACCTCTGGAGAAATGCTGTAGATTTCCCTTGTACTGCTTGATAGAAGTGGCGAGGCATTTCCCATCAGTTTGACAAGGTTGTCGGAGACTGGGCCGAAACAGAGGTCTTTCCTCCCATGTTTAGGTTGTTAGGACCATGGGGATGCAGAAATTCCACCTTCACATCATTTTCTTCTGCATCTACAGTGATTGCTTTTGCTAACCAACAGTGATTGTCATACACGACTGCCAACTAGTCTCCATACTCAATGTTGCCAGCTGTGATCCTTGTTGTTGTTCCCTGACTCCAGAAGCTCCTCCATCAGTTGCTCCAAAGGACTTGTTCTCTCTGGGTCGGCAGATGCATGTTCTTTTGACTTTGAATCAACTGTGGCCTCACTGATCCTAAATTCAGCTGGACTGAACCACTGGCACATGTTTGGCTCTTTGCAAAAGCATGACAGCTGTCTGTGGTACAGGCTGTTTTCCAGAGGAATCACCTGGTGGATCTTGGGTGTTGCTTGAAGAGGTTTAAGGCATATAGAGAGGAGGCTTTCATACGTTTCAATTCCATTCTCTTCAACTTTATAAAGCTGAACATTTTGGAGGCTGTTTGACACTTTGTCAAAAAAAGCCTTGCCATCCGCAGTGTCGCTGCCATGTAGAACTATGGTGTCAGGAGCTCTTTTCAGCCTCCCCCCAATTCCATCAGGGGCTCCCTTTCCGTGAGAGGTTGGAAAGAAGTTTCAAGGAGCTCTTTTGAACCCTATTTTTGGTGGAACAAGGGGAAGAAGTGAGAAATTCTTCTTGTTCTTGTATTGCTTGCTTGGACCATCTGACCAAAAATGGATCGTGTCAACTTTGTTTCGCCCAAATATCTTTCAACACTGGCTCTAAATATGCCCGGATTGTTGCTGCATCTTGTCTTTTTGACTCTGTGCAGAATCCTGCTTTCTCTGTGTTAGTGTAGTAAACATCAGTGTGGAGGTTCATTTGTGGCAAATTTTGCCCAAAATGAGATGCTTGGATTTCTGAATGGTATTTGCATTTCCATGCCTCAGAAGTTAATATACACAACAACGGTATTCTCTTTGCCAGTTTGCACCAAATTACGATATTCCTTAGATTGGCATCGAACTAAGCATGCATGGGTTGTGGTTTCAGTTCTCAGCTTTTCCTCATACAGTCGCAATAGCTCGGAGAGGCTGCCATCATGTGCCACCTTTTTGATAACTTTATTTATGCCATCAGGGGATGACTCTTCTACCCTCTCCCACTGGTGCCATTGAACTTGGGTGTCCTGAGATTCAGGTGGCAGACTTGTTTGTTTTCTCATTCAACGTTCACAGGTTCGAAGGAGGCATGCCTCACTGGCAGGGGAACAGCACACTAAATACAAACTGTCTTCTAGATTTGATGAGGTCACAGCCCCTGCCGATTGCAGGACTTCTAGCATTTTCGTGATATTGACATAGACATGTTTCCGGTCTGATGGTTTCGGCCCTGTGCAATAAAAGGGTCTCGAAGCAAAGAAGGATGAGTAGGAGATTTTTATCATTGGGTTTTCAATTATGAACTCTTTGTAGAGGTTTTTCATGGTGTCTGTTAAGATCAATCTTTGTTTTTTAATTTTGTGATTGTGTCACATCTGTCTGTAGTAATCCGAGCCGAATTCACAAAACTCATGCACTTGATTTGTGATGCTCTGCAGAAATGTGGTCTTTCTGTGTTTGGCTTGCTTTCCTCGCTTTATGGCTTTGTAACTTATTCCAAACTCTTTCATGCTATGCAGCAGGCGATACTTTTTGAGTATTTTACCTGAGACTGTCACAGCACAGCTGCATTTCTTAGCTTTGATTGGGCTCCGCACAGTCTCTGATTCGAGCATTGTGGAAGAGAAGGGTTCTCTTTACAGAGTGATTTCTAAGTTTACTCCCTGCAAGCATGTTCTCTGTCATAGTGTTTGGAGAATCGGAACATGCAACTGATGTTTTGCTCTCCTTGCTTGCTGTGTGAATTTTTCCTTTTTTCTTTCCATTGCTTTGAGTTTTTCTGTAAGAATCTTGATTTCTCTGGAATGCCTTTTTCTGGTTCTAGCCCTAGCCCTTGCTCCCTCTCTGGCTTGTCTATTGCTGCTACTATCATCAATGTGATCCTCCTGGACTTTCTGGAGGAGTCTCAGTGAACTGGTTTGGTTTCCTGCGCTGCCTAGATGCCCTCTTGGAGCATCTCCAAGCTTTTCTTTTCAGTCTTTTCTCCCTCACACTCATGGCTCCTATGTGCTGTATCTTCCCATCTAAAACTCTCTCTTTCCATCTTTGCCTCTCATTCTCTTGTTCCTGAGCCTTTGTGTCTAGCTGACTACTGATTCTCTCCCTTCTCTTTCTTTGGTATTCTCTGTCTCTTCTCCTTTTCTCCTCTAACGACAACTTGTGTCTAAAAAACATGTAACCCAAATTATATAACTGGTACTACAACCTAATCAAAATAAACATGTTTTGTTCATAAATCAATATCACATCTTAATGGTTATGGTTGACGAAGTTGACCGCTTATGGTTGTGACCATGATGAAATCATTACATTTTTTTTAAATTATCAAAAATGTTAACGCTTACCAGGCCATGTGCAGTGCTTTTGCACTCAAAGGCAACAGGAAGTGTGAATGGGGTCCTAAGAACATAGCTGTCTATGAATGGGCAGCAGTGTGGAGTAGTGGTTAGGGCTCTGGACTCCTAGCCGGAGGGTCGTGGGTTCAATCCCAGGTGGGGGACACTGCTGCTGTACCCTTGAGCAAGGTACTTTACCTAGATTGCTCCAGTAAAAACCCAACTGTATAAATGGGTAATTGTATGTAAAAATAATGTGATATGTTGTAACAATTGTAAGTCGCCCTGGATAAGGCGTCTGCTAAGAAATAAATAATAATAATAATAATAATAATAATGAATATTCCTGATATATAACCTTTTTTTAAAAAAAAAACTGACAGTTGACACAAATCCTGTACACTTTTTGTTGGAGGCTTTGCTTAAGCATAAATTAGATTCAATGTCACACATTACTATGGCCATGTTTAACAAGCCTAACTTTCAGTAATTATGACTTTTTGAGAGATTTTACAATTTTTAACCCTTTTTTGAAATACCTTGTTTTGAGGTCTGTTTTGTACAGGGGATTTCTTGGGTGACACAAAAGTTTAATAGGGAAAAATTGTAAAATATTAATTTGATCAGTTGTAAACATATATGCATTTCACTTAGAGTAAAGGCTTGACCACATTTTCCAATCTGTGATTTAATTTTTACATTAAATAACATAATATGGTATGGCTGGACATGAGTTTTGTCCCAATTGTCAAGAATGCCTGAACTGTAAAAGTAATATTTTATGTAGGGACTGGGGATCACCAGCCCGCTGAAGTGTAATCTCTGTTTAACTGTATAAATATTTCTGAAAAATTGGATTATTATTATTATTATTATTATTATTATTATTATTGTTGTTGTTGTTGTTGTTTTGTGTAACACAATTGTATAACCGACTTTTCAGAACTATGTCTATGAAGTCACAGAACCATCAGTTTCTAACAATGAAAAGTGCATTCATCTACATGTAATCCATGCAATTTTATGCTACTTGAAAACTGAACAGAAATTGTTAGCGAGTTCGTTTTGCTAGAAATATCCAGAGCACGATACTGTGTCTACTGCATGATTATTGATTTGTGCCGCGATCTGGTGGGATTGTGTTAAACTGTATTACAGTATACTGCAGTTTTTATAGACCAGGCAGGATCCTCCCCAGGAATTCTGTACAGCCGAGCGGCAGAACATTATAGCCAGGAGCACATAACGGAAAAATATACTTACCTTACCTTAAATATATAATACGACAAAGAATTTGAATAATTTGTTGTCTCTCGTTGACTATATCTGGTTTCGCTTTTTTATGTTCTACATTTTCTTTCTCATTACTGTTTTTTATTCTGGTAAATTACCTGCTTATTTAGGCACTCTACGATTTGACTGGGGAAAGATAACGTTGGGTTATTGGAGTTCACCAAAAAAAACCCTGTAACCTTTTCACTTCCTTTTTTAGCTTAATTGAGCGTATTGCTTTATTTAAGGTGTTTTCTTTATGTTAAGTTTTCAGGGCAATAATAAATAATAATAAAATATAATCTTAACATTTTTTTAATAAAGTAGCGACGCAATCTAGTATTAGGAGGTGGATTGCGTCGATCGCTGCTTATTTTGACCCCCTGCATTCATTGTCACTATTTTTGCTTTGAAAATAATCGTTTTTTAGCGTTTTAGCCTCTCAAAGTGCTTAACACAGAAAACCCGCCCCTTCAGCTCTCTGATTGGTTAAATGTTGTGTCATGAACTACCTCAGATGTCATGTGGTTCCATGATTTTTTTTCAGCCAGCAACGTGCAACTGATCTAGTCTGCTTGAAGTGCAGTCAGTCCTTATTGTTAAAGGCACAGTAGCGTCTGCAAGACGGGCGGATCGGGTAGAACTGAAACAACATCTTCAAGCAGACATTTTTAAAGCTTGTGATCACGTCCCTGAGTGCTGCTTTGGGGTTGAGAGGTCTTTACAGGTACTAATCTCCGCCCCCTCTCTGTAGGAGTCTGAGGGAGGGCTGTACGTCTGCATGAGCACGTTCCTGGGCTTCGGGAAGCAGTTTGTGGAAAGACACTACAGGAAGACCGGCCAGAGAGCCTACCTGCACATCAAGAGGACCCGCAAACCGGTGAGGAGGAGAGGAGAGGAGAGGAGGAGGGAGGGAGGGAGGGAGGGAGGGAGGGGGAGAGAAAAGACAGGGCCCTCCAAACCTTTTTCCCATTGAGGGTCCAGGACTCAACTAAAAAAAAAACTGAAGGTCCCAGAGGAGTGTAGTTATTATTAAAAAAAACAACAAAAAAAAACTTCAAGTCCTTTGCTCATTTTTATTACATTATGCAGGAGACACTTCTCACAAGCACAGGAGTCAGTGTTCTGAGATGCATGAATTCTCCAATGCTTATATATTTTGCATGTAGCAATCTGACCCTCCCTTCATCCCCTCCTGGCTGCAGATTGTAACTCGTCTGTCCTTTGAAGATTATTTTACTTTCAGGAGCTTTTTCTACTTGTGAGTTAAGTGCGTTTGTCTATTTTCCTTTGACGTTCTAGTTGTGTAAACGGAATGTTTAACCAAAGGTGTCACTTCCTTAAGAACACAGAATACAGTGCAATCACCTTTCAAGTTGTCATAATGTAGGGCACACTAAAGCTTTCCTGCCATCTGGCTGTTTCACTTAATATTGAACCCAAATTGCCTCCATACCAGCTGCCTATGTAACCGAGCTCATTTTTAAACTACCCAGCTTCTCTATCAAACAAGGAGGTGTTGGGGGTCCCAGTGAAATACAAAGTCTTAATGTTCTGGTACACATCCTTTTTATCTTCATTTATTACAGTTTTGACAATTCTTTAACAATAGAAACAAATACTGAAAGCCACTTCTGTTTAAAAAAACGAAGAACAGAAAGGTTTAGCAATAGAATCCACAAAAGCAAAATTCCATAAAGATCAACTGCTCTCAATATTAAACACAAACATTCTACTGACCCAGGCATCCCCACTGCTCTCAATATTAAACACAAGCATCTGACCCAGGCATCCCATTCTACTGACCCAGGCATCCCCAATATTAAACTCTCAATATTAAAGGCATCCCCACAAAGCATTCTACTGAACCAGGCATCCCCACTGCTCTCAATATTAAACACAAGCATTCTAAACACAAGCATTCTACTGAACCAGGCATCCCCACTGCTCTCAATATTAAACACAAGCATTCTACTGAACCAGGCATCCCCACTGCTCTCAATATTAAACACAAGCATTCTACTGACCCAGGCATCCCCACTGCTCTCAATATTAAACACAAGCATTCTACTGAACCAGGCATCCCCACTGCTCTCAATATTAAACACAAGCATTCTACTGACCCAGGCATCCCCACTGCTCTCAATATTAAACACAAGCATTCTACTGACCCAGGCATCCCCACTGCTCTCAGTAGTAAATGCTTCAGACCTTATCCTAAGGGCTGTTTTTCGCTGTTATCGTGGATTTCACAATTTCTGTGAAATGCACCCATTGCCATAGTGAAAATTCACATTTCTAATGTGGTGTAAAATGGTATAAATATCATTTTTATCTATAATTAAAAAATAAATACAGCAAGCGTTTGCCTTACTGACGCACTAGCTGTTACTGTTGCACTGCGTTTATCAACATGGCACCTGGTTCAGACTGCTTCTGGTAAGTGCATGAGCTTTACGATTTCTTTAAAATGTCTTCAACAAGAAGACACCATCAAAGATCAGAAATATCTGTAATAGTGACACCAGCGTCATCAAAGATCAGAAATATCTGTAATAGTGACACCAGCGTCAAAGATCAGAAATAGCCGTAATAGTGACACCAGGGTCAAAGATCAGAAATATCTGTAATAGTGACACCAGCGTCATCAAAGATCAGAAATATCTGTAATAGTGACACCAGCGTCAAAGATCAGAAATATCTGTAATAGTGACACCAGCGTCATCAAAGATCAGAAATATCTGTAATAGTGACACCAGCGTCAAAGATCAGAAATATCTGTAATAGTAGCAAAAGATCACAAATATCTGTAATAGTGACACCAGCATCATCAAAGATCAGAAATATCTGTAATAGTGACACCAGCGTCAAAGATCACAAATATCTGTAATAGTGACACCAGCGTCATCAAAGATCAGAAATATCTGTAATAGTGACACCAGTGTCATCAAACATCAGAAATATCTGTAATAGTGACACCAGCGTCAAAGATCACAAATATCTCTAACGATCGATCTGTCAAGTACAAGAAGGAGACCTTTCACGTGCCTGTTGTTATTTTTACATTTATTTATGTTTGTATTTTGTTTAGTAATTCACTGATGGTGAAAATGCTGTTGAGTGTCTTTAAAAGGTGGACATAAAAACCAAAATATTCTACAATTAAAATATTTAGGAACATGTGTTGTATAATAACTAGAGAAAATGATCCATTTAGAATGTGACAGCGCTATGTTTGTGTGCTTTATTAAATATTGTTTATTTTGAAATATTTTTAAAATATCTCTTTAGACTGAAATGCAGTGAATAAACCATGTTGAAAATGTTGTTTCAGAAGGAAGAGGAGGGGGGGTCAGGATCAGGGGACCCCCCGAGGAAGAAACCCACCCGGCTGGCGATCGGTGAGGGGGGGCACTGAGAAATATCTGGGGGGCACTGAGAAATATCTGGGGGGGGAATGAGATATCCGGGGGTATAGAGATCATCACCCCTCCGTTCTGTATAGAGATCATCGCCCTCCGCTCTGTATAGAGATGATCGCCCCCTCCGCTCTGTATAGAGATGATCGCCCCCTCCGCTCTGTATAGAGATGATCGCCCCCCTCCGCTCTGTATAGAGATGATCGCCCCTCCGCTCTGTATAGAGATGATCGCCCCCCTCCGCTCTGTATAGAGATGATCGCCCCCCTCCGCTCTGTATAGAGATGATCGCCCCCCTCCGCTCTGTATAGAGATGATGAAGCCCCCTCCGCTCTGTATGAGATGATCGCCCCCTCCGCTCTGTATAGAGATGATCGCCCCCCTCCGCTCTGTATAGAGATGATCGCCCCCCTCCGCTCTGTATAGAGATGATCGCCCCCTCCGCTCTGTATAGAGATGATCGCCCCCTCCGCTCTGTATAGAGATGATAAGCCCCCCCTCCGCTCTGTATAGAGATGATCCCCCCCCTCCGCTCTGTATAGAGATGATCGCCCCCCCTCCGCTCTGTATAGAGATGATCGCCCCCCTCCGCTCTGTATAGAGATGATCGCCCCCCTCCGCTCTGTATAGAGATGATCGCCCCCTCCGCTCTGTATAGAGATGATCAGCCCCCCTCCGCTCTGTATAGAGATGATCCCCCCCCTCCGCTCTGTATAGAGATGATCGCCCCCTCCGCTCTGTATAGAGATGATCGCCCCCTCCGCTCTGTATAGAGATGATCGCCCCCCTCCGCTCTGTATAGAGATGATCGCCCCTCCGCTCTGTATAGAGATGATCGCCCCCTCCGCTCTGTATAGAGATGATCGCCCCCTCCGCTCTGTATAGAGATGATCGCCCCCTCCGCTCTGTATAGAGATGATCGCCCCCTCCGCTCTGTATAGAGATGATCGCCCCCTCCGCTCTGTATAGAGATCATCGCCCCCTCCGCTCTGTATAGAGATCATGCCCCCTCCGCTCTGTATAGAGAGATCGCCCCCTCCGCTCTGTATAGAGATCATCGAATCCCCCCTCCGCCCCCTCCGCTCTGTATAGAGATCATAACCCCCCTCCGCTCTGTATAGAGATCATCGCCTCCTCCGCTCTGTATAGAGATCATCGCCCCCTCCGCTCTGTATAGAGATCACCCCCCATGTCCCTGGTTTGTTTGTAATATTATCTCTCTCAGTTCAAGGTGAATCCACATCTGCTTTTTCTGGCACTCTGGGATTTGTATTTCTCTCTCTCTCTGTCTCACTTTAGGAGTGGAGGGAGGATTTGAAGTCTCCTCTGAGCATGCTCAGTTTGAAGAGGAAGTGAAGCTGGTGATTCTCCCAGAGAGACTGGAAGTGACATCAGAGGACCTGAGTAGCATGCCTGATGTTGTGAGAGAGAGGGTGAGTGTGAAGGAGGATAGATTATAAATGCATTCTGTCTGTCTGAGTGTGTGTGTGTGTGTGTGTGTGTGTGTGTCTCAGGTCTCCCCCTCCTTTCTCACTCCCCCTCCACAATGCAAACAGATAACCCCCTGCCCCCCCTCCCTTTTTCCCTTCACTCCCCTCTACACCCACCCTCATTACCACCTCCCTCCCCTATACACCATCCCTCATTACCACCTCCCTCCCCTATACACCCTCCCTCATTATATCATTGTGTGATTTCATTTCATTTTTCCAGTACTGCTCTAGCAGTGCCAGGCTGTGCTGCAGCCCCTGCTCTGTGGGTGACAGCAGGACCAGGTCATCTGCATAGAGCAGGAATTTAATTTCTGTCATCTAGAGTGAGGCCAGGGACTGCAGACTGATCCAGCACTGTAGCCAGCTTGTTGATATAGATGCTGAACAGTGTTGGGCTCAGACTGCAGCCTTGTCTCGCTCCACGACCATGGGTGAAAAACTCTTTACTTTGGTTGCCAATTTTCATAGCGCACTTGTTCTCTGTGTACATTGACTTAATGATGTCATAGACTTTACCCCCTACACCGCTTTCAAGAATTCGGAGGAATAGACCTGGATGCCAGATTGAGTCAAATGCTTTTTTTAAATCTATAAAACAAGCAAATCCTTTTCCTTTATTTTTGTGATGGGCGTGTTTGTTGATAAGGGTCTGTAAGGTGTAAAGATGGTCGTGGTGGTTTGGTAGGAAGCCAGTCTGACTCTTACTCGTAAGGAAGGCCAGTATCCAGGCGTTAATGATACTGCAGAACGCCTTCCCCAGGTTACTGCTCTCACAGATGCCTCAGTAACTGTTGGGGTCGAATTTGTCTCCACTTTTGTGAATTGGGGTTATAAGCCCTTGGTTCCAGATGTCAGGGAAGCAGCCCACACTCGGAGTGAGGTTGAATAATTTGAGCAGGGCCTCCTGCAGCCCGGGACTGCAGTGTTTCAGCATCTCGTTGATGCTGTCGGGCCCGCAGGCTTTCCTGGGCTTGGATTCCTCAATTTGGCTTTATTGTTTAGACACATATTCTTATTTTTCTTATTTAGAAAGTGTTTCTAGTGTTTCAGTGTCTTGCAGTAGCTGAGGCGTAATTCTGTATTGTTGGATTCTCTGTGTTTTTGGTTGGATAGTTCTAATAGTTTTCTAGTTGTTTTACACTCTGTGTCAAACCATTTTTCATTTGGTTTATTTTGTAAGTTTTGTTTTTGTCGCTGTTTCAAATATATAATTGATATCTTTATGGCTGAATTTATTCCACTTTTGATTTGAAATGTTTTGGTTAGAAAGCTGTGCAGCATACTTTCTATTTCTGCACTACACGTTGTTTTATTGTATTCCTCAGCACTGCTGTGTGTTCATTTATAGGCTGGTTTGAGGTTGTGTAATTTGGCGGGGGGGGTTCAGACTGGAGTTGTTTTGATCAGTTCTTTTTAGATACAGGACTGTTTGACAATTGTCTGATAGAAGGGTCTGTTGCCGGACTATAAATGCATTAATAGACTCTGGGTCCATGTCTGTAATGGGGTAGACTCTGGGTCCATGTCTGTAATGACGTAGACTCTGGGTCCATGTCTGTGATGGTGAACTCTGGGTCCGTGTCTGTAATGGCGTAGACTCTGGGTCCATATCTGTGATGGCATAGACTCTGGGTCCATATCTGTGATGGTGTAGACTCTGGGTCCATGTCTCTGATGGCGTACTCTACCACACTGTTGCCCAGGGCTGAGCTGTATGTGTGTCTCTCTCTCTAGGTGTCTCTCTCTCTCTCCGGTATCCTGTCCTCGGACTCTGCCTCTCACCAGGATGAGGTTCAGCAGTGGGACGGGGAGGTGCGGCTTGTCTCCAAGCACGCCGCGGGACTCCAGCAGCTCGACTCGGGGCTGCGCATCCCCCCCAGGTGAGAGCAGGAAACCGCCGGCATTCCGGCTCCCGTGCTCCCGCAGAGGGGCTGGAGCCAACATGGCTTCATCACGTTCTGTTAAACATCACTCCAGGGATGGAAATAAGGTACTCCAGTCCTGGTTTAGCTATGAGCGAGACACACGTGATCTTGTTACCTCTACACTGTGTCTAATCAAGCTGGTAGTAAAACCTGGACTGGATGAAACTGCTGTGCACTACGAGTCTTATTTCCACCCCTGCACCCCTAAAAAAATTGCTTATAGTAGGCTATAGGCTACGCAGCCGAAATACATATATATAATTGATTGTTTGTCTACAACAGTATAGTTAGCCTACTCCAAGTTGTTATTACCTGTGCATTCCTTAAAATTGGTATCTATAGAACCACATTGTGAAACACGAGAACAGCATTTCATTGTAAAGAGCAAATACGTTGATGCTGCAATGCATTGTAAAACACATGAACTTACCACCCACCTGCGAGGCGAGGAATGGAGCTGATATTTTAGACCAGGTGCATGGATATGCCCCATACCATCTGGTCTGAATGCCAACTCCACTTGGTTGCATTCACAGTTGCATTCATTTAAGGGCTGCAAACTGATCTAATCAATACCATACATGGCATTCGCAGCCACTGTCCAGACAGTATATCTCCATCAATGTGACGGTGTCTGGAAGTGCTAGGTAGAGGTAGAACTTTTTTTTTGCGATCCTACCTTTCAAACGCTGTATATTTGGTAAAATTCAAGAACTGACCACCGCGTATCTTTTCACACATGTAGAGTAATTTGAAAGTGAAAACCATCACATTGACTGCTTTGGCACCTGTGTGTGTTTTCTATATGTTTAGTAAGTGTATGCGTGGAAAACGTACTGTTTGTTTTATAACAGACTGTTTTGTTTGTTTATATATATACAGTGCCGTGAAAGTATTTGCCCCCTGTCTGATTTTCTGCATTTTTGCACATTTTTCTCATTGTATTTGGTCAGATTTTTTTGTGGGTTGTAGAAGTATATAGAGGGAGTCTGAGAGAAAAAATGTTTGTTTCTTTCATTTGTTTGGTGTGCAAGGTAATCAAACATGCAAGCTTCAGGTGTGAAAGTTATTGCCCCCCCTAGTTAACTCAACCCAATTAAAGGGATAATTAGGGTCAGCTGTTTGAGTACTTTGGTTAACAACCTGGCCTGATTTGGTTAACAACCAGGCCTGACTCGAGAAGAAGCGCTTGTGTGTCCGATCTCATTGAAACACATTATATCAAAGTGAAGCGAAGTGCCTGTGTGTCCGATCTCATTGAAACACATTATATCAAAGTGACTCGAGGAGAAGCGCAGCGACGCGCTGGAGTGTCCCGGGCTTAAGGCATGTTCCTATATAGGACCCCTTCTTCAGGGCTGTAAGATTTGGTTGTTTGCTGTTTGAAGTGCGTCACACTAGCCCTGTCTCTCGCATTTCCATTCAGTGTGCGGAGCTCCTATCTGCACGCTAGCGCTCTCCCCTGACACTGCAGCCCGGGGCAGACATCTTGGCTCTGCCCCCTGCAGTGTGTGACAAGTGCGGCTGCGTGCTCACTGTCCCTGGCCCGCAGTGTGTGTCCTCACTGTCCCTGGCCCGCAGTGTGTGTCCTCGCTGTCCCTGACCCGCAGTGTGTGTCCTCGCTGTCCCTGGCTCGCAGTGTGTTTGTGTGTGTCCTCGCTGTCCCTGGTGTGTTTGTGTGTGTCCTCGCTGTCCCGGGCCCGCAGTGTGTGTCCTCGCTGTCCCTGGCCCGCACTGTGTGTCCTCGCTGTCCCTGGCCCGCAGTGTGTTTGTGTGTGTCCTCGCTGTCCCTGGCCCGCACTGTGTGTCCTCGCTGTCCCTGGCCCGCAGTGTGTTTGTGTGTGTCCTTGATGTCCCTGGCCCGCAGTGTGTGTCCTCGCTGTCCCTGGCCCACAGTGTGTGTCCTTGCTGTTCCTGGCCCGCAGTGTGTTTGTGTGTGTCCTCACTGTCCCTGGCCCCCACTGTGTTTGTGTGTCCTCACTGTCCCTGTCCCGCAGTGGCTGGCGCTGTCAGGTCTGTGACCTTGATGAGAATCTCTGGATGAATCTCACTGACGGGGCGATCCTGTGCGGCCGGCGCTACTTCGACGGGAGCGGCGGGAACAACCACGCCATGCAGCACTACCGCGAGACAGGCTTCCCGCTGGCTGTCAAACTGGGCACCATCACCCCTGCCGGAGCAGGTAAGCACTGCACTCCCTCCATACTCTCAATACCCCTCGATACTCCTCCATACCCCCTCGATACTCTCCATACCCCCTCGATACTCCTCCATACCCCTCAATGCTCCCCTCCATCGCCTCGATGCTCTCCTCCATACGCCCTCGATACTCCTCCATACGCCCTCGATACTCCTCCATACCCCCTCGATACTCTCCATACCCCCTCGATACTCTCCATACCCCCTCGATACTCTCCATACCCCCTCGATACTCCTCCATACCCCCTCGATACTCCTCCATACCCCCTCGATACTCCTCCATACCCCCTCGATACTCCTCCATCCCCTCGATGCTCCTCCGCGCCCTCGATACTCCTCCATACCCCTCGATACTCCTCCATACGCCCTCGATACTCCTCCATACCCCCTCGATACTCCTCCATACCCCTCGATACTCTCCATACCCCTTGATATCCCTCAGACGTGTCCTCCTATTGATTTTGTATTGTGTTCCCCTCCTCTCAGACGTGTACTCCTATGATGAGGATGACATGGTTTTGGACCCCGGGCTCCCCGCACACCTCGCCCACTTCGGCATCGACATGATGCAAATGCAGAAGGTACTGCCCCCTCTCCCCAAACATCTACGACTGCTTCCCTCTGTACAGACCGCTCTCCATGTGTATCAGCTGTACCACAATAGTGTTAGCTGTAACTAGCATTCCCACCTCTGACTTACATAAACCGGGACACCAGAGTCATTTTGTACAAAAAATAAATAAATAAATCAATCAATCAATCATATACTTTGACATTTTAATGTCCCGGGAAGTCATACAGTTTTCCCAGGACAGCTGCCTCAAAAAGAGAACAATCCTGGCAAAACCAGAACGGGTGGCAACCCTAGTTGTAACCCTGTGTATAATGATCCATTCCTCTGACAGGGCTGGTCTGCTCAGTTTTTTGTTTCCTTACAAACTAGTAGGGGCACCTATCTCATCCTGGTGTGTGGAGCCCATGGGGAGAGTGTGGGACGGGGTACCCCCCTCCATTTTTGAAAAAAGGGATTCAAATGCTGCAACTTTGGGTGGTTTAAGCATGTGCTAGACTATGGTCTAGTGGTCTGCTTGTAGTCTGACAAAGTATTCCGTTAGTGCAATGAAGGAGCTTTATTTCAGCAAGACCAACAAGAAGAACAATTAACTTTGAGCAGCAAGGCTCCTGCAATACAAGCCTGGCTGGAAACGTGTAGCAGGTGACCGCATCTTTAAATGTGTCCAGTAATATGGAAACGTGTAGCAGGTGACCGCACCTTTAAATGTGTCCAGTAATATGGAAACGTGTAGCAGGTGACCGCATCTTTAAATGTGTCCAGTAATATGGAAACGTGTAGCAGGTGACCGCATCTTTAAATGTGTCCAGTAATATGGAAACGTGTAGCAGGTGACCGCACCTTTAAATGTGTCCAGTAATATGGAAATGTGTAGCAGGTGACCGCACCTTTAAATGTGTCCAGTAATATGGAAATGTGTAGCAGGTGACCGCACCTTTAAATGTGTCCAGTAATATGAAAACGTGTAGCAGGTGACCGCACCTTTAAATGTGTCCAGTAATATGGAAATGTGTAGCAGGTGACCGCACCTTTAAATGTGTCCAGTAATTTGGAAACGTGTAGCAGGTGACCGCACCTTTAAATGTGTCCAGTAATATGGAAACGTGTAGCAGGTGACCGCACCTTTAAATGTGTCCAGTAATTTGGAAACGTGTAGCAGGTGACCGCACCTTTAAATGTGTCCAGTAATATGGAAACGGCGTGCTGCAGCTCCCATGATCAGTGTTAGTGAAGTCCTGATCTGACAGCATGATACACAGACAGCTCGTGTGATTAGCGGTTATTTTTCAGTAAAACAAGTTTAAATTGCAGAGTGTTTGTTCTGGTGTTTTTGATATTAAATACACCACAGCAAGCACGTTGTCATACATTTGAGATATTTTCATTAGCCATTCTGAGAGCTAAATTTAGTGAATGGCAGTGTATTTTACTGCTGTAAGCTGCAGTACATTTCATTTTGAATTCTCCTAAATATTTTACTTTTTTCCTCACCAGTACACATCCTAATTACAGTCCCCAGTATTTCTGTGTGTTCTGTTTTCACCTTTCTGGTCAGTTTGAGAAATAAACTCTGTTTCTTCTGCACCAGCTGACCCTGCTTCACAAAACCCACGCTGCATTACTGTTTTTATTATGGTAACGTCTTCAATTACCGTGCCTGCTTCTTTGACTGAAGAGATGTTATCAGCTCATCTGCGGTGCCTTTTCACTTCCTTTTTTGTTTCATTATTGAGCTTTTTGCTGCATTACAGCCTTTCAGTGATTCTCTGAGTTTCCAGGGCATTTTGTTAATGGCACGTGTGCAACACACAAACCTTAAGTGTGTTTATTTTAATTTTTCGATCTTCTTGTTCTGTTCATTGGAAGCAGTTTTTTTACACAACCATACCCCCACGCGTTTGGTCACCATTGCACCTGTTGCATGAAACGGGTTCCCATATCCTGCTGGTGTTAATAATGTACAGCACCTCTCTGCACTGAATCGTTTGTGTGCCAGCTGACAAGGCTTCAGCGCCACACAACAGAAATATTTGGTGCATATGTATAGCTATTATATATCTCACCTTACAGTACGATAATACGGTGATAAATGGACTGAATGCTAATACCCGAAAAATGTCTGTGTGGAGCGGGTCTCGTCTGGGGGTGTGTGTGTGTAGTGACTGATTCTATATGGGTCTGTGTGGAGCGGGTCTCATCTGGGTGGGTGTGTGTGTAGTGACTGATTCTGTATGGGTCTGTGTGGAGCGGGTCTCGTCTGGATTCCTCTGTGTGTGTGTGTGTGTGTGTGTGTGTGTGTGTGTGTGTGTGTAGTGACTGATTCTGTATGGGTCTGTGTGGAGCGGGTCTCGTCTGGATTCCTCTGTGTGTGTGTGTGTGTGTGTGTGTGTGTGTGTGTGTGTGTAGTGACTGATTCTGTATGGGTCTGTGTGGAGCGGGTCTCGTCTGGATTCCTCTGTGTGTGTGTGTGTGTGTGTAGTGACTGATTCTGTATGGGTCTGTGTGGAGCAGGTCTCGTCTGGATTCTGTGTGTGTGTGTGTGTGTGTGTGTGTGTCTATAGTGACTGATTCTGTATGGGTCTGTGGAGCGGGTCTTGTCTGGATTCCTGTGTGTGTGTGTAGTGACTGATTCTGTATGGGTCTGTGTGGAGCGGGTCTCGTCTGGATTCCTCTGTGTGTGTGTATAGTGACTGATTCTGTATGGGTCTGTGTGGAGTCTGGGTCCTCTGTGTGTGTGTGTGTGTGTGTGTGTGTGTGTGTGTGTGTGTAGTGACTGATTCTGTATGGGTCTGTGTGGAGCAGGTCTCGTCTGGATTCCTCTGTGTGTGTGTGTGTGTGTGTGTGTGTGTGTGTGTGTGTCTATAGTGACTGATTCTGTATGGGTCTGTGGCGGGTCTCGTCTGTGTGTGTGTGTGTGTAGTGACTGATTCTGTATGGGTCTGTGTGGAGGGGGTCTCATCTGGATTCCTCTGTGTGTGTGTATAGTGACTGATTCTGTATGGGTCTGTGTGGAGCGGGTCTCGTCTGGATTCCTCTGTGTGTGTGTGTGTGTATAGTGACTGATTCTGTATGGGTCTGTGGAGCGGGTCTCGTCTGGATTCCTCTGTGTTTGTGTGTGTGTGTGATTCTGTATGGGTCTAGTGACTGATTCGGGTATGGATTCCTGTGTGGGGTGTGTGTGTGTGTGTGTGTGTGTGTGTGTGTATAGTGACTGATTCTGTATGGGTCTGTGTGGAGCGGGTCTCATCTGGATTCCTGTGTGTGTGTGTGTGTGTGTGTGTATAGTGACTGATTCTGTATGGGTCTGTGTGGAGGGGGTCTCATCTGGATTCCTCTGTGTGTGTGTGTGTGTGTGTGTGTATAGTGACTGATTCTGTATGGGTCTGTGTGAGGGGTCTCGTCTGGATTCCTCTGTGTGTGTGTGTGTATAGTGACTGATTCTATATGGGTCTGTGTGGAGCGGGTCTCGTCTGGATTCCTCTGTGTGTGTGTGTGTATAGTGACTGATTCTGTATGGGCCTGTGTGGAGGGGGTCTCGTCTGATTCTTGTGTATCTGTGTATAGTGACTGATTTTCCATTCAGACTGACAAGACAATGACGGAGCTGGAGATCGATATGAACCAGCGCATCGGGGAGTGGGAGGTGATCCAGGAGTCGGGGGGTGCACTGCAGCCTCTCTGCGGCCCGGGGTACACCGGCATGAAGAACCTGGGCAACAGCTGCTACTTGAACTCCGTGATGCAGGTGCTGTTCAGTGTGCCGGACTTCCAGAGCAAGTGAGTGAGAGGGGAGAGAGGAGGGAAGAGGAGGGGGGAGGGAGGGTTTGAGGTAGGTGAGGGGGGGGAGAGGAGGGAGAGAGAGGGGAGGAGGGGAGGGTTTGAGGTAGGTGAGGGGAGAGGAGGAGGGGGGGGGAGAGAGAGGGGAGGAGGGAGGGGAGGGGAGGGTTTGAGGTGAGGGGAGAGGAGGAAGGAGCGGGGGAGAGGAGGAGAGGGGAGGGAGGAGAGGGGGAAGGAAGGGGTGGGGGTGAGGGGGAGGGGGGGAGGGTTTGAGGTAGGTGAGGGGGAGAGGAGGAGGAGGGGGAGGAGAGGGTTTGAGGGAGGAGGAGGGGAAGGAGGAGAGGAGGGGGGGAGGAGGAGGAGGAGAGGAGGGGAGGATTTGAGGTAGGTGGGGGAGGGGGTGGTGGAGTGCAGTGTGTCTGTATTGATGGAATATATCTTGTTGTTTTCAGGTATGTTGCGAATTTGGAGAAAATTTACCAAGACGCCCCAACAGACCCGACTCAGGATTTCAGAACACAAGTGTAAGAGAGACTGTCAGCACGGGGGCAGGGTTGCAGGGAGGCGGAGTCACAGGGGGCGTGGTCACAGCGGGGGTCAGGGTCGTCAGGGGGCGTGGTCACAGCGGGGTACGGGTCGGGCGGGTGGCTGTGGGCAACAGAGGGGCGCGGGTCACAGCGGGGACGGTCGCAGCGCGGTGGGCGTGGGCACAGTGACGGCAGGGTTGTTGTTTACAGTATTGCTGATTGGGCAGCAGGTCTCCATTCAGTTTTGGATGTATCTGGAGGCTCCTGTGCTGAAGCTGCTGGATTGGTTGTGTGTTGCAGGGCGAAGCTGGGTCACGGGCTGCTCTCTGGGGAGTACAGCAGGCCGGCCGAGGGGTGGAGCGAGGGGGGCCCCAGCACAGAGCCCAAGGTGAGCTGGAGCTGAACTCTACTGAGCGACTCCTTAATAAATGACCCCATATAAACAGCTTCTCTCTCACTGTGATAGGGGGATCAGGAGGGCATAGCCCCCCGAATGTTCAAGTCTCTGGTTGGGAAGGGGCACCCTGAATTCTCCACCAATCGGCAGCAAGACGCCCAGGAATTCCTACTGCACTTCGTCAACATGGTCGAGGTGAGTGTCTGTCTGTCTGTCTGTCTGTCTGTATGTGTGAGCCTCTGTCTGTCTGTGTGTCTCACTGTGTCTATGTTGGGTTTTGAACTGCCTTAGCTGAGACAAGAATCATTATATAAGTCTCCTCCCTTTCCTCTCCCTCCCTCCCCTTTCCTCCCCCTCCCTCCCTCCTCCCTCCCTCCCCTCCCCTCCCTCCCTTCCCTCCCCTCCCTCCCTTTCCTCTCCTTTCCTCTCCCTCCCCTTTCCTCTCCTTTCCCTCCCTCTCCTCCCCTTTCCTCTCCCTGTCCCTCCCCCACCTGGGCTCAGTGTCAGGGCTATTGTGGATGTTGATGCTGGTGTGTGTGGGCAGGGAATTAAATTTTTTTCTGGTTGTTTTTTGTCTCTTTTTTTGTAAAATCCTGATTTTGGTTTTGTTCGGGTTGACCTCCATGTTGCTCAGTATGTCTTCAGCAGTGCCAGGCTGTGCTGTAGAGCCTCCTGTGTGGGGGATAGGATGACCAAGTCATCTGCGTACAGCAGACTCTTCACTGTTGGGGGGGTCCAGGGACAGGGCTGGGGTGGGCGCTTGCTCTAACAGACCAGGCAGATCATTGATAGAAATGCTAAGAGAGTGGGGCTGAGGCTGCAGCCCTGTCACACTCCTCTCTCCTGCCTAAAGAAACCTGTTTGTTTTGTTCTGTTCTATTTTTACTTTGCACTGTGTCTCCGAATACATGGATTTAATTGTCATAAACCTTTCCACCAATTCCTGCTTGGAGCTGAGGATCTGATCAGGGCCGCTGTGTCTCCACATCTCACTGAGGATCTGATCAGGGCTGCTGTGTCTCCGCATCTCACTGAGGATCTGATCAGAGCCGCTGTGTCTCCGCATCTCACTGAGGATCTGATCAGAGCCGCTGTGTCTCCGCATCTCACTGAGGATCTGATCGGGGCCGCTGTGTCTCCGCATCTCACTGAGGATCTGATTGGGGCCGCTGTGTCTCTGCATCTCACTGAGGATCTGATCGGGGCCACTGTGTCTCTGCATCTCACTGAGGATCTGATCGGGGCCACTGTGTCTCCGCATCTCACTGAGGATCTGATCGGGGCCGCTGTGTCTCCGCATCTCACTGAGGATCTGATTGGGGCCGCTGTGTCTCCGCATCTCACTGAGGATCTGATCGGGGCCCTCTGTCTCTGCATCTCACTGAGGATCTGATCGGGGCCGCTGGATCTGATCTCACTGAGGGATCTGATCGGGCCGCTGTGTCTCCACATCTCACTGAGGATCTGATCAGGGCTGCTGTGTCTCCGCATCTCACTGAGGATCTGATCAGAGCCGCTGTGTCTCCGCATCTCACTGAGGATCTGATCAGGGCTGCTGTGTCTCCGCATCTCACTGAGGATCTGATCAGAGCCGCTGTGTCTCCGCATCTCACTGAGGATCTGATCAGGGCTGCTGTGTCTCCGCATCTCACTGAGGATCTGATCAGAGCCGCTGTGTCTCCGCATCTCACTGAGGATCTGATCAGGGCTGTGTCTCCGCATCTCACTGAGGATCTGATCAGAGCCGCTGTGTCTCCGCATCTCACTGAGGATCTGATCAGAGCCGCTGTGTCTCCGCATCTCACTGAGGATCTGATCAGAGCCGCTGTGTCTCCGCATCTCACTGAGGATCTGATCAGAGCCGCTGTGTCTCCGCATCTCACTGAGGATCTGATCAGGGCCGCTGGCTTTCCTGGGCTTCAGTTTGGAAATATTTTCTCTGATCTCCTCAATGGTAATCGGGGTGTCTAGGGGGGGTTGGTAATCTTTAATTATTGCCTCCAGGGAGTCAGTTTATTCAGAATTTCTTTTTGCTGTGGTGTAAGGGCTTCAGTTTGGATTCCTTTATATAGGTGTTGGAAATGTTCTGTCCAGGTGTGTCCATTTTGGATTGCTGTGGGGTGTGTCTTTGTTGGGTTTCAGTTTGTTCCAGGTTTGCCAGAAGGAGTTGTCATCTATGGCCTCATCGATCCGGGTCAGTGTGTGTTGCATGTGTCTGAGAGTGGCTCTGTATTCTCTAAGTGTGTGGTTAGGGTTAGGGTTAGGGAGGTTTGTAGGGAGGTTACTATGGGTAGGTTTGGAGGTTTTCTTTAGGTAGAGGACGATTTGGCAGTGGGTCTGATAGGTAAGATTGTGGTCTAACTGTCATTGCATTGATATCAATGACGTCTAGATCTCTTATGCCGTAGTCTATGGCACTGCTGCCCAGTGGGGGGTTAAACGTAAATCTGCCTAGAGAGTCGCCTCTCCTCTCCCGTTCACTATGCACAGGCCTCGGCTTTTTCACAGCTCTAGTAGTTTCTTCCTACCGGTGTTTATCTGTCTGTCGTAGCTCTTTCTGGGTTTTAGTTGTGTTTTTATATTATCTCTAAATATGTGCCTGTTTCCCTCTGTGGGAATGAAGTCTAGTCCTCTACCTGTCCGGGCATCGAAGTCCCCAAACAGAAGGGTCTTGCCCTGTGTCTGGAAGGGGCTGTTTCGTGCTGAAGGGTGGAGAGGTGGGTCCCGTTTGGGGGAGTGGACGGGCGGGGGGCAGGTACAGAGCACAGAGGAGCAGGTCTGTGTGCAGCTGGAGCAGCTGTCCTGGTATTCTCAACACAGTGAGGGGCCTTTCTTCACAGGGGTGACGTGCTGGGCCACAGCAGCACCCCCCGCAGTGCCAGCCTCGCCTTTGTGTCCTGACTTCGGGCACACGGAGCTCCCTGTAGCCTGCAGGACAGCGTGTCTCTGCTTCTCTGTCCAGCCACGTCTCCAGCAGGATTAGAATGTGCTGTCGCTGGGTGTTGTGTATAAAACAATAAAATAACCATCGATGGTTGAAAAAAAAAAAAAACGCATCTATCAGTTCATTAATAGGACCGTTTTTTATTAAAATTTAAATCTACAGTCTTATTCCTTGCCTTTCCTTTGGTTCCTTGAAATAATAATTAAAAAAAACAAACAAAACAAAAAAAAACTCCCCGCCCACTACGCAGCACGTACGTTTTCAGAGTAATAAGTGTGACAAAAAAACAAAAAAAAACTAGAGACTAGAGGAAGGCTGCATTTCAGGATCAGATTTTGCTAGTTAGATTTTGAATTTAATTTTAAATAATGCCGTCAGGCGTTTGGAAGTTGTTTTTTTTTTTTTTTACAAAAGAACAAAATGGAAATGTAAAATGCGCTGTTTGTGGAGTTTTAATGAGCTTTTGTGGAAATACCACCAACCTGCGGGATCGTTTAGTAAGATACTTTACAATCGTTTACAAAATACAGACAGCGGGAACACAAGTAAAAAACAGAAGGAAGCAACGCCTTCAGTGACAGCTTATTGTGGAAAGAAAGTGGATCCAAAAAGCGTCAGCGCAAAAGAAATAACAGGCCTGATAGTGGATGTTGTCACACAAGACATCAGCCCTGTTAGTATAGTAGAGGGAGCTGCGTTTAAAAATCTGAGTGCGAATCTTGCTCTGGGCTATGAAATGCCCTGTCAAAAGACAATCTCCAGATTCATTACTCTGGATCACAAACGTGCAAAGGAAAAGCTTTGACAGGATTTAAGTCAGGAGTGTGATTCAATGTCCATCACTACCGATATATGGACAAGCATGACACAAGAAACGTTTTTAACAGGCATCTGCCTTTACATAAGCAAAACTGGGAACTCGAGTCAAAAGTATTAGTGACACGTAAATTACACGAGAGACACACAGCTGTGAATTTAGCAGAGCGATCAATCAGATAGAGTTTGAAGTGGCTATAACATAATAGTTTGTGTTTCATGACAACGCTTCCAACGTGTGCAGAGCAATGTCTTTGCTTTCTGCGAGCGAGTGTGCTGTGTTACATTTTGGTAGCGTGGCAAGTGTGAGCTGTGCAGGACACAATATAAATCTCTACATTCAGAAAAGCCTGGAGGATGTACGACAAGTCCGTACGTGGCAGCAGCAAGGAGACTGGCTGCACATTTTAAAAAGAGTGAGATGGCAACAGTGCTTTAAATAGGAAACAAACAGAAATGCTCAACACAGAAAAAGCACCACTCAAGTTAATACAGGACCTACAAACAAGGTGGAACACGGTTTATTATATGTTTGAACACCTTATTGAATTGAAATGGCCAGTTATTGCTGTTTTGTCAAACCCAGATTTGACCAATAAGTCTGACGCAGCTACTTTAGATCTCACGACTGAGCCGTGGAAGCTAATGGCTGAGATCCTACCTCTACTACAGCCATTCAAACTGGCTACAGTACTTTTGAGTGCAGAGAAAAACATTAGGGCTAGTTCTTTGTACCCACTTGCAACAGGGATAAAACACAGGCTGACTGAAGCTCCTGATGAAGGGGTGACACAGTCTTATTAATCAACTGATTTGCTAATTCCAGTTACAGAGTTTGAGAGATAAGCTAGTGCGTAATTTGTCTCAGCGATTTTGTTTACATCAGCTGAATGACCCAAGTAATGAGGTTATGCCGCTGCGTTTTGTGTCATTTCTTGACCCCACGATTTCGCCATCTGGATTTCCTATCCCAAGAGGCCAAAGCCCGCGTGTCTGAAGCACTGTCTTCCAAACTAGTGAGGCTGGTGGAGGACAACCTCGAAAATGACAGAAATCGTGCAGCACAGAGGACTTACCTGTTAAAAAGAAAACAAAGACCGCACAAGCAATGGAATTGTTACTTCGTGGACAGCAACAAACACACACTACTTCAAGAGATGACGATGTATGCTTCTGAAACGCCATTAAACATCAGCAAAGATCCCCTGATCTGGTGGAAAAATAACCAGACACGCTTTCCCAGCTAGCAGCCTTGGCAAAGACCATGTTAAGTATCCCTGCAACATCGGTCCCGAGCGAGCGAGTGTTCAGCAAAGCAGAGATGCTTGAGAACAAACAGCGTTTTTCTTTGAAACCGGAGAAGAAGGGTGGGTGGGTGGTGTCACAGTCCGCTGGAGGAGAGCCTGATGAAGCAGAGTTTGATTAAGGGAATGAGCGCTCAGTGGAGAGGCTGTCTTCATTTCCCTGGATCGGGACTGTGCATTACTGTCAATGTTTATTATGAGTACAGCCAGCGTCCTCTTCGCTCACACTAATCTGTGTTCTTTTACCGATCCCCGTTTCTGTGTGTTTTTAAAGCACCGGCCCTGTCAAAGGCTTTTTTCCGATACCCGCTGTACCAGGTGTAACGTTACAGTACGAGATTGGTCTTCACTCTCTCGTCATCAGTTTCGGAAAAGTTAAGCGATTTTTAATATCTTTGGATTCTCTCTTGGTTTTTAAAGGCTTTTTTTATTTGTGTCCATTTTTAAATCAGTCGAGTACATTAATCTCGAAGCTGTTTTTAAATCAGTCGAGTACATTAATCTCGAAGATGTTCTCTGACATTTTCTGGAGCGAGCGGCTGGTAGCCTGTGTATCGAGAGTTCCCTCCATTTTGTGACGGCTTATTTATTTATTTTTATTTATTTATTTATTTATTTTGTGTTTTTCATATTTCAGATCTTACCTTAGATCGGTGTTCACTTTGTTCTCTGAGTTTTTAGAATGTTCAGTGTCTCATTTGTATAGTTATGTAATTATTTATTTATCTCAAACTATTTCCAGTAAAATTAAAATTACAGCATCATACTGCTGCTCACAATCTCTCTCTCTCTCTCTCTCTCCTCCTCCTTTTTTTCTCTCTCCCCCCTCTCTTTTTCTCTCTCTCTCTCTCCCCCTCAGCGGTATTGCCGTTCCTCTGATTGTCCCTCAGAGTCGTTCCGGTTCCTGGTTGAGGAGCGGATCCACTGCCTGCAGTCTGACAAAGTGAAATACACCCAGCGAGCAGAGTCCCTGCTGCAACTGCCTGTGCCCCTGGAGCACGCCACCAACAAGGGTGAGGGGAGAGGGGGGGAGGTGAAATACACCCAGCGGGCAAAGTCCCTGCTGCAGCTGCCTGTGCCCCTGGAGCACGCCACCAACGAGGGTGAGGGGAGAGGGGGGGAGAGGGGAGGTGAAATACACCCAGCGAGCAGAGTCCCTGCTGCAGCTGCCTGTGCCCCTGGACCACGCCACCAACAAGGGTGAGGGGAGAGGAGGGGAGAGGGGAGGTGAAATACACCCAGCGGGCAGAGTCCCTGCTGCAGCTGCCTGTGCCCCTGGACCACGCCACCAACGAGGGTGAGGGGAGAGTGGGGGAGAGGGGAGGTGAAATACACCCAGCGGGCAGAGTCCATGCTGTAGCTGCCTGTGCCCCTGGAGCAGTAATGATCTTTACTAATACAGTGCCTTGCGAAAGTATTCGGCCCCCTTGAACTTTGCGACCTTTTGCCACATTTCAGGCTTCAAACATAAAGATATGAAACTGTAATTTTTTGTGAAGAATCAACAAGAAGTGGGACACAATCATGAAGTGGAAGCGAAATTTATTGGATATTTCAAACTTTTTAACAAATAAAAACTGAAAAATTGGGCGTGCAAAATTATTCAGCCCCTTTACTTTCAGTGCAGCAAACTCTCTCCAGAAGTTCAGTGAGGATCTCTGAATGATCCAGTGTTGACCTAAATGACTAATGATGATAAATAGAATCCACCTGTGTGTAATCAAGTCTCTGTATAAATGCACCTGCACTGTGATAGTCTCAGAGGTCCGTTTAAAGCGCAGAGAGCATCATGAAGAACAAGGAACACACCATGCAGGTCCGAGATACTGTTGTGGAGAAGTTTAAAGCGGTTGGATACAAAAGATTTCCCAAGCTTTAAACATCCCAAGGAGCACTGTGCAGCGATAATATTGAAATGGAAGGAGTATCAGACCACTGCAAATCTACCAAGACCTGGCCGTCCCTCTAAACTTTCAGCTCATACAAGGAGAAGACTGATCAGAGATGCAGCCAAGAGGCCCATGATCACTCTGGATGAACTGCAGAGATCTACAGCTGAGGTGGGAGACTCTGTCCATAGGACAACAATCAGTCGTATACTGCACAAATCTGGCCTTTATGGAAGAGTGGCAAGAAGAAAGCCATTTCTTAAAGATATCCATAAAAAGTGTCGTTTACAGTTTGCCACAAGCCACCTGGGAGACACACCAAACATGTGGAAGAAGGTGCTCTGGTCAGATGAAACCAAAATCGAACTTTTGGCAACAATGCAAAACGTTATGTTTGGCGTAAAAGCAACACAGCTCATCACCCTGAACACACCATCCCCACTGTCAAACATGGTGGTGGCAGCATCATGGTTTGGGCCTGCTTTTCTTCAGCAGGGACAGGGAAGATGGTTAAAATTGATGGGAAGATGGATGGAGCCAAATACAGGACCATTCTGGAAGAAAACCTGATGGAGTCTGCAAAAGACCTGAGACTGGGGACGGAGATTTGTCTTCCAACAAGACAATGATCCAAAACATAAAGCAAAATCTACAATGGAATGGTTCACAAATAAACATATCCAGGTGTTAGAATGGCCAAGTCAAAGTCCAGACCTGAATCAATCGAGAATCTGTGGAAAGAACTGAAAACTGCTGTTCACAAATGCTCTCCATCCAACCTCACTGAGCTCGAGCTGTTTTGCAAGGAGGAATGGGCAAAATTTCAGTCTCGATGTGCAAAACTGATAGAGACATACCCCAAGCGACTTACAGCTGTAATCGCAGCAAAAGGTGGCGCTACAAAGTATTAACTTAAGGGGCTGAATAATTTTGCACGCCCAATTTTTCAGTTTTATTTGTTAAAAAAGTTTGAAATATCCAATAAATTTCGTTCCACTTCATGATTGTGTCCCACTTGTTGTTGATTCTTCACAAAAAATTACAGTTTCATATCTTTATGTTTGAAGCCTGAAATGTGGCAAAAGGTTGCAAAGTTCAAGGGGGCCGAATACTTTCGCAAGGCACTGTATGTATGTATGTACAGTGTATGTGTGTGCCTGTCTTATTTCCTCAGAGGAGCTTAGTTGAGTGAGACTGTCTGTATTAATGGATCTTTCTCTCTGTGTTTTGAGTCTATGTGAATGTACAGTGCCTTGCAAAAGTATTCAGACCCCTGACTAATTCTCTCATATTACTGAATTACAAATGGTACATTGAAATTTCGTTCTGTCTGATATTTTATTTTAAAACACTGAAACTCAAAATCAATTATTGTAAGGTGACATTGGTTTTATGTTGGGAAATATTTTTAAGAAAAACAAAAAACTGAAATATCTTGCTTGCATAAGTATTCAACCCCCACACATTAATATTTGGTAGAGCCACCTTCGCTGCAATAACAGCTGTAATTCTTTTGGGGTAAGTATGTACCAGCTTTGCACACAGTGTCGGAGTGATTTTGGCCCATTCTTCTTGGCAGATTTGCTCCAGGTTGTTCAGGTTGGTTGGACGACTCTTGTGGACCGCAATTTTCAAATAGTGCCACAGATTCTCAATGGGATTGAGATCAGGACTTTGACTGGGCCACTGTAGGACATCCACCTTTTTGTTCTTGAGCCACTCCAATGTTGCTTTGGCCTTGTGCTTGGGATCATTGTCCTGCTGAAAGGTGAATTTCCTCCCAAGCTTCAGTTTTTTAGCGGACTGAAGCAGGTTCTCTTGCAGTATTTCCCTGTATTTTGCTCCATCCATTCTTCCTTCAATTTTAACAAGATGCCCAGTCCCTGCTGATGAGAAGCATCCCCACAGCATGATGCTGCCACCACCATACTTCACTGTAGGGATGGTGTGTCTTGAGGCATGGGCAGTGTTAGGTTTGCGCCACACATAGTGCTTTGAGTTTTGGCCAAAAAGCTCTATCTTGGTCTCATCTGACCACAAAACCTTTTCCCACATCGCAGCTGGGTCACTCTCATGCTTTCTGGCAAGCTCCAGACGTGCTTTCAGATGGTACTTTTTGAGTAACAGCTTCTTTCTTGCCATACAGGCCAGTGTTATGCAGAGCTCCTGATATGGTTGACTGGAGCACCATTACTCCGCTCCAAGCCACTGAACTCTGTAGCTCCTTCAAAGTGATTGTTGGCCCCTCTATGGCTTCTCTCAGAAGTCTCCTTCTTGTTTGAGCGCTGAGTTTTGAGGGACAGCCTTTTCTTAGCAGTGCCTGGGTGGTGTGATGCAGCTTCCACTTCCTGATTATTGATCCAACTGTGCTCACTGGGATATCCAAACACTTGGATATTATTTTGTACCCTTTCCCTAATCTATGCATTTGTATTACTTCATCTCTAACTTCATTTTCCTTCAGATTCACAGACTGACCAATGATCCTTCAACAGTGGGGTTTTTATCCAGAAAATGTGACAGCAACTTTAATGGTTCACAGGTGGAGGCCAATGGTAAGGTAATTGTGTCCTCGTTAGGGCAATTTCTTTCATCGGTGTAAACTGGGAGCTTCCACAGCACAGGGGTTGAATACTTATGCAAGCAAGATATTTCAGTTTTTTATTTTTCTTAAAAATATTTCCCAACATAAAACCAAAGTCACCTTACAGTAATTGATTTTGACTTTCAGTGTTTTAAAATAAAATATCAAACAGAACGAAATTTCAATGTACCATTTTTAATTCAGTAATATGAGAGAATTGGTCAGGGGTCTGAATACTTTTGCAAGGCACTGTATATGTGTGGGATATACAGCAGTCTCCGGCTAAGACAAGACCCCTCGGGAAGCAAGCAAAGTGTTCTCTTAGCCCAAGTGTTCAAGAAGACAGAGATGACCACGGTCACAATATGCCAAGGCCAATCACAATATGAATCAATAAATACAAACGTGCATCAACATATGAAATGGACTGAATAAGTAAGAGAAAAGCAATAGGCAAGTGTAGGGAAAAAAAACTATAATAAACTAACTGGCAAACTGAATTAACACAGCACCTTACATACAGTAAAAATGCAGCAGCTGCTCTAGATTAAATGTGAATACATGTACAGGAGCAATATTCAAGACATGCACAAAATGATTTAACAGAATGTGAAGCAGCTCACCAGAACGGGAAACGCCAAATTTACTTGGTGACTTGGTGTCTGATTTCAGGTTTGTTTGAGGAGCTCGAACAATTTCCAACTTTTTCTAGCAAGAGAAACAGCGGCGCGTTTCGCTGTTAGCTTACATGTCACTTTGTAGCGACGAAGAGCTCTTGTGGAACTCAAAAGAATACAAAACGACGACAGTTAATAAACCAATCAGTGTGCCTCAAGACTCTCGATGACAAGTCACATTTGAAAAGACTGAATACACCATTTCAATTTAAGTTTGATGATGATGAGTTATCAGGTTACAAACAGTACTGTATCACTTGTGAACGAATCGCTAGCGGTGCCAAAAAGGTGTTCTTTAAGCAAAGTCCCTGTTCCTTTAGACGGAGCATTTACAATGGGGAAAATCTGTTATAATGCAAGGGTGTTTTTTTAGGAGGTGTTCCTATATGCGGTGACTGCTATAGTATTAGTATTATTATTATTACTATTTTTTTCCTCTCAGAGGAGCTGAGTGAGTACGAGCAGAAGAAAAAGGAGGCAGAGCTTGCCAAGGCCCCTCCCCCTGAGCTGGTGCGCGCTCATATCCCATTCGCTGCCTGTCTGAGCGCGCTCAGTGAGCCTGAGACCCTGGAGGAATTCTGGAGCTCGGCCCTGCAGGCAAAGAGCATGGCCAGCAAGTGAGACCAGTTATCAATAATCTATCAATAATCAATACCCCTCTGTGTGTGACTCTGCGCTACAGGGCTAGAGCGTGACCACCAAGTGAGAGGAATACTCCACAGTGAGTAACACTCCATGCTGCTGTGATCAGAGTGAATAGCTTGTCCTGTAATAATCAGTGATCAATAGTGACTGTGTCCTGTAATAATCAGTGATCAATACTGACTGTCCTGTAATAATCAGTGATCAATAGGGACTCTCTTTTCTCTCCGCAGGACCACACGCTTCGCCTCCTTCCCAGACTACCTGGTCATTCAGATCAAGAAGTTCACCTTTGGACTCGACTGGGTCCCCAAAAAACTGGGTGAGGGGGTCCCCCTGTCTGTCTGTCACACAAAACAACACTGTGTTATAGCATGGACCCTCATACTGATGAGCAGACACGCATTTGGGCTCTAGTGCCTTCATCAGTGTAACTGCAGGCCTGTGTCGGCTATCTTGGCTCTGGCTTCCATGTAGTTTGTACAGGGCTTTCCCCGTGGTGTTTGGTTGTTTCACTGTGTTTGGTTGTTTCAGATGTGTCGATCGAGATGCCGGACTCCCTGGATGTTTCCTCCCTCCGAGGGGCGGGGCTACAGCCAGGGGAGGAGGAGCTCCCAGACCTGGCCCCGCCCTCTCTCATTACACCAGACGTCGAGGTCAAAGGTAGCCTGGGTGGTTTCCTTAGCAACACAGAGGAAGACGATTCACTCTGCTCTCCACTGCTCTCCACTCCGAACTGTTAGTCTCTCTGTCTGTCTGTCCCTCTGTCTCCTCTGTCTGTCCCTGTCTCCTCTATTTGGGTTGTGGAAGCGGGGGGTTGTGGGAGGTGGGGTCCCGTCGCGGGGGGTTGTGGGAGGTGGGGTCCAGTCGCGGGGGGTTGTGGGAGGTGGGGTCCCGTCGCAGGGGGTTGTGTGAGGTGGGGTCCCGTGTCTCCAATGTTTCTGTCCTCTCTGCTCTCAGCTCCTGTCCTGGATGAGTCTGTGATCACTCAGCTGGCTGAGATGGGATTCCCAGTGGAGGCCTGCCGCAAAGCTGTCTTCTATACTGGGAACACTGGGGCCGAGGCTGCCATGAACTGGGTGATGACTCACATGGATGACCCAGGTAAACCAGTCTGTGTCTGGGGCGGGGCCCCAGAAAAGCCCAGTGACTGGATTAGTACAATTTGGATTCATTTCTCATATTTGTTTTTTTATGGTAATGAACTCCAGATTTCTCCGCCCCCTTGGTGCTGCCGGGTTTTAGCCCCGCCCCCACCGACATGCCCACTCCACAGGGCACTCCAGACCCGCCCCCTTCCGAGGAGCACCTAGCAACCATCATCTCCATGGGCTTCTCCAGAGACCAGGCCAGTAGGGCGCTGAGAGCCACAGTGAGTAACACAGAGAACTGTACTGCTCAGAACTGCACTATACCCACACAGCACTGCACAGAACTACACTACCCACACTGCACTGCACAGAACTACACTACCCACACTGCACAGAACTACACTACCCACACTGCACTGTACCCACACTGCACAGAACTACACTACCCACACTGCACTATACCCACACTGCACAGAACTACACTACCCACACTGCACTGCACAGAACGACACTACCCACACTGCACTGCACAGAACGACACTACCCACAATTAGCAAAAGCATGTCAGCAGTTTAAATACAGTATACAGATGTCAATGGTGCTCACTGAGGACAATACATCAAAACAAATCCTCAGGGGTAAGCAGCTTATTATAGGATCACGATTATGTTTACTCAAGGCTGCAGAATCCTATTTTACTACATTATACTCGAGAAGCGATTGTCTCGTGAGGGTGCCTAGTTTAACTGCTGTGCGGTGTTACATGTAATGGCCTTTGAATTAAAATGACATCACAGTACAGTATTTTACTGTCAGGACAACCACTGCATTTAAGCATCTGTGGCTTACTTGTTTTCTGTTGCGATGCAAATCTCGCAGTTTTTCATTAAGTGGAGATGCAAAGCTCTGCAATCCCTCCTCCTTCCCCTCCTCCTCCTCCTCCTCCTCACCGCAATCCCCCATCCTCCTCCTAACCGCGCCGCAATCCCCCATCATCCTCCTCCTCCTCCTCCTCCTCCTCACCGCTCCGCAATCCCCCTCCTCCTCCTCACCGCGCCGCAATCCCCCCTCCTTTCCAGATGGGTGATTTACTCTGCACTGCTCTACACTGCACTGCTCTACACTACACTGCACTGCTCTACACTGCTATACACTGCTCTGCTCTACACTGCACTACAATACTGTGCAGCAGCGGGTTGTGGTAGATGTAGTTGAGGTGTCTCTTCTGCTGTCCTCTCTCAGAGTAACTCGCTGGAGAGAGCAGTGGACTGGATCTTCAGCCACATCGACGATCTGGATGCGATGGACATTTCAGAGGGACGCTCTGCAGCCGAATCTGTCTCTGAGTCTGTCCCTGCTGGACCCAGAGTGAGGGACGGAGAAGGGAGTGAGTACAGAAACAAGTGTGCGTGTGTGGGTGTGGTGTGTGTGTGGGTGTAGCAGTGTGTGTAGCAGTGTGTGTGTGTATAGCAGTGTGTGTGTCTAGCTGTGGGGTGTAGCAGGGTGTGTGTAACAGTGTGTGTAGCAGGGTTTATGTGTAGCAGGGTGTGTGTGTAGCAGTGTGTGTGTATGTGTAGCAGTGGGGTGTTGCAGTGTGTGTGTGTAGCAGTGTATTGCAGTGTGTAGCAGTGTATTGCAGTGTGTGTAGCTGTGTGTGCGTGTATTGCAGTGTGTGTAGCAGTGTATTGCAGTGTGTGTTGCTGTGTGTGTGTGTAGCTGTGTATTGCAGTGTGTGTAGCAGTGTGTTGCTGTGTATGTGTAGCTGTGTGTGTAGCAGTGTATTGCAGTGTGTGTGTAGCTGTGTGTGTGCAGCAGTGTATTGCAGTGTGTGTGTGTGGCACTAGCTGTCAGCCTCTCAGCGTCTCTGTTTCTTTCAGAGTACGAGCTGTTTGCCTTCATCAGTCACATGGGCACCTCCACCATGTGTGGGCACTACGTGTGTCACATCAAGAAGGAGGGCAGGTGAGTCCTCTCTCTCCCTCTCACACTCACTCGATTCAAGCAGGGTGGCTGTCTGGGACTTTAAAATCACCAGCTTTATTAACATTCACTGGTCCCCTTTAAAGGAGTGCTAACCAATGCTTTTGATCCCTCTCTCTCCCTCCCTCTTTTCAGATGGGTGATTTATAACGACCAAAAGGTTTGTGCCTCTGAGAAACCTCCAAAAGACCTGGGCTACATCTACTTCTACCAGCGAGCGAGCAGCTAGAGGGGAGAGGAGGGGAGGGGGAGGGACACAGAAACACTACAAGGCAGGGGGTGCATGTCCCTGCAGGTTTCTCAATGTCTTCATACACTGTGGAGTTCTGTGAATGTCTCAAACCGCTTGTCCGATTGTGATGAAACGTGTGTGTGGGGGGTGGGGGTGTGTATCTGCAGGGTGTTAAAGATCAATTCAAGTATGGATCTAAAACGTTTATAAAACTTTACATAGTGTGTGTGTCCCTATCCCTTTGTGTCTGCCTCTGTCTGCGTGTCTGTCTGTGTGTCTGCCTCTGTCTGCGTGTCTGCCTCTGTCTGTGTGTCTACCTGTCTGCATGTCTGCCTCTGTTTGTGTGTGTATCTGCCTCTGTCTGCGTGTCTGCCTCTGTGTGCGTGTCTGCCTCTGTGTGTGTCTGTCTGCAGAGTGTTACAGATCAATTCAAGGATGTATCTAAAACGTTTATAAAACCGACCATGATAATGTTTGAATAGATCATTGTGTGGGGAAGGGAGAGTGTTGCTATACATACATTTATTCAGATATTATGGTCTGTGTTCTCTCAATCACTCTCCCCCTCTCCTACCCAAATCCCTTGTGACCTCCTCCTCCAACATGCTGCCTATTCGCTGCTGCAGCTGTGATGTCATCACTTGGCCAGCCAATCAGAATGTTCCTGTGGGTTTTTTCCTTTGTTTTTTGTTTTGGTGTGTCTGGAAATAAGTAATGAGATTTCAAGTTTAAAAACAAGTGAAAAAAAAACCCAAAATTGAACTTTCTTCTGAAATAAACATTGCTGTTTAAACTGCGATTGCTCTACCTGTGCTTGTATTAACAGAGTAATATCAAGGGAGTACAGGGGGCGGGGGTAATGCTTTCGAGCATCAAAAGAAACTTCTCACTATTAGAACACATTTAAAAGGTAGATAAATGATGGTTTCTTTTTATCACTCGATCATTAATCCTTGACCATGACACGCTTGAGTGACTATGACTGAAGCATATGCACTTAATCACCTAATTAGTGAGACAGTTGATTGGACACTGGATAGGGATTGATTTCAGCTGTTGAACTGCAAGCTTGAATAAAAGCAATAAAGAAAATCACCTGCGGTGGGATGGGGAACCAACTGCAGGGGCTCCGCGCACACTCCTGGTACTGTTTTCATTGGGAAGAAAGAAAGAACTGGAGAAAGCACGGGTTCGATCGCAAGCAGGGCAGGGCAGGGCGAGCCTGTACTGCCACCCGAATCACAGGAAGCATCAACACTGGACTGGAGGACAATACACAGCACACTGTACACTACAATAAACTACAATACGCAGCACACAGTACACTACAATACACTGCAATACACAGCACACTGTACACTACAATACACTGCACACTGTACACTACAATACACTGCAATACACAGCACACTGTACACTACAATACACTACAATACATAGCACAGTGTACACTACAATACACAGCACACTACAATACACAGCACACTACACTACAATACACTACAATACACAGCACACTACAATACACTGCACACCACAATACACTGCACACTACAATACACAGTACACTACAATACACTGCAATACACAGCACACTGTACACTACAATACACAGCACACTACACTACAATACACTGCAATACACAGCACACTGTACACTACAATACACTGTACACTGCAATACACAGCACACTACAATACACAGCACACTACATTACAACACACTACAATACACAGCACACTGTACAATACACAGCACACTGTACACTACAATATACTGCAATACATAGCACACTGTACACTACAATACACAGCAGACTACACTGCAATACACAGCACACTGTACACTACAATACACTGCAATACACAGCACACTACACTACAATACACAGTACACTACAATACACTGCAATACACAGCACACAGTACACTACAATACACTGCACTGTACACACAATACACTGTACACTACAACAATACAGCAGACACTAAACTACACACAGCACAGCACAATACACTACAACTACACTACAATACACAGCACACTACACTACAATACACTGTACACTACAACACCACACACTACAATACACAGTACAATACACTACAATACACAGCACACTACAATACACTGCAATACACAGCACACTACAATACACTGCAAATACACATACACACAATGTACACTACAGCACACTGTACACTACAATACACACACAGCACACTACAATACAATACACTACACTACAATACACTACAATACACAGCACACTACACTACAATACACAGCACACTGTACACTACAATATACTGCAATACACAGCACACTGTACACTACAATACACAGCAGACTACACTACAATACACAGTAGCACACTACAATACACAGCACACTGTACACTACAACACACTGCAACACAGCACACTGTACACTACAATACACAATGCACACTGTACAATACACACAGACACACTACAATACACTGCAATACACTGCACACTACACTACAATACACAGCACACTACACTACAATACACTGCAATACACAGCACACTGTACACTACAATACACTACAATACACAGCACACTGTACACTACAATACACTACACACAGCACACTGTACACTACAATACACTGCAATACACAGCACACTGTACACTACAATACACTACAATACACAGCACACTGTACACTACAATACACTACAATACACAGCACACTGTACACTATAATACACTACAATACACTGCACACTAATACACTACAATACACAGCACACACTATAATACACTACAATACACAGCACACTGTACACTATAATACACTACAATACACTACACAACAAACACTACAGTTACACAGCACACTGTACACTACAATACACTACACTACACAATACACAGCACACTGTACACTACAATACACAGCACACTGTACACTACAATACACTACAATACACAGCACACTGTACACTACAATACACAGCACACTGTACGCTACAATACACTACACTACACTACAATACACAGCACACTACACTACAATACACTGCACACCACAATACACTGCACACTACAATACACAGCACACAGTACACTACAATACACTGCAATACACAGCACACTGTACACTACAATACACTACAATACACAGCACACTGTACACTACAATACACAGCACACTACAATACACAGCACACTACATTACAATACACTACAATACACAGCACACTGTACAATACACTACAATACACAGCACACTACACTACAATACACAGCACACTACACTACAATACACAGCACACTGTACACTACAATATACTGCAATACACAGCACACTGTACACTACAATACACAGCAGACTACACTACAATACACTGCAATACACAGCACACTACACTACAATACACTGCAATACACAGCACACTGTACACTACAATACACTACAATACACTGCACACTACAGTTCACAGCACACTACATTACAATACACTACAATACATAGCACACTACAATACACAGCACACTGTACACTACAATACACTACAATACACAGCACACTACACTACAATACACAGCACACTGTACACTACAATACACTACAATACACAGCGCACTGTACACTACAATACACTACAATACACAGCGCACTGTACACTACAATACACTACAATACACAGCACACTGTACACTACAATACACTACAATACACAGCACACTGTACACTACAATACACTACAATACACAGCACACTGTACACTACAATACACTACAATACACAGCGCACTGTACACTACAATACACTACAATACAGTACACTGTACACTACAATACACTACAATACACAGCGCACTGTACACTACAATACACTACAATACACAGCGCACTGTACATTACAATACACTACAATACATAGCACACTACAATACACTGCACACTGTACACTGCAATACACAGCACACTACACTACAATACACTACAATACACAGCACACTACAATACACTGCACAATACACTACAATACACAGCACACTGTACACTACAATACACTACAATACACAGCACACTGTACACTACAATACACAGCACACTGTACACTACAATACACTACAATACACAGCACACTACAATACACTACAATACACAGCACACTGTACACTACAATACACTGCACACTACAGTACACATACATTACAATACAATACACAGCACACTACAATACAGCACACTGTACACTACAATACACTGCAATACACAGCACACTGTACACTACAATACACTACAATACACAGCACACTGTACACTACAATACACAGCACACTACAATACACTACAATACACAGCACACTACATTACAATACACTACAATACACAGCACACTACAATACACAGCACACTGTACACTACAATACACTGCAATACACAGCACACTGTACACTACAATACACAGCACACTGTACACTACAATACACTGCAATACACAGCACACTGTACACTACAATACACAGCACACTGTACACTACAATACACTGCAATACACAGCACACTGTACACTACAATACACTACAATACACAGCACACTGTACACTACAATACACTACAACAACACACAGCACACTAATACACTACAATACACTGCACACTACAATACACTACAATACACAGCACACTGTACACTATAATACACTACAATACACAGCACACTGTACACTATAATACACTACAATACACTACACACTACAATACACTACAATACACAGCACACTGTACACTATAATACACTACAATACACAGCACACTGTACACTACAATACACAGCACACTGTACACTACAATACACAATAGCACACTGTACACTACAATACACTACAATACACAGCACACTGTACGCTACAATACACTACAATACACAGCACACTGTACACTACAATACACAGCACACTGTACACTACAATACACTGCACACTACAGTACACAGCACACTGTACATTACAATACACTACAATACACAGCACACTACAACACAGCACACTGTACACTACAATACACAGCACACTGTACACTACAATACACTACAACACAGCACACTGTACACTACAATACACAGCACACTGTACGCTACAATACACTACACTACACTACAATACACAGCACACTACACTACAATACACTGCACACCACAATACACTGCACACTACAATACACAGCACACAGTACACTACAATACACTACAATACACAGCAAACTATACACTGCACACTACACTACAATACACAGCACACTGTACACTACAATACACTACAATACACAGCACACTGTACACTACAATACACTACAATACACAGCACACTGTACACTACAATACACAGCACACTGTACACTACAATACACAGCACACTGTACACTACAATACACAGCACACTGTACACTACAATACACTACAATACACAGCACACTGTACACTACAATACACTACAATACACAGCACACTGTACACTACAATACACAGCACACTGTACACTACAATACACTGCAATACACAGCACACTGTACACTACAATACACTACAATACACAGCACACTGTACACTACAATACACTACAATACACAGCACACTGTACACTACAATACACTACAATACACAGCGCACTGTACACTACAATACACTGCAATACACAGCACACTGTACACTACAATACCCTACAATACACTACAATACCCTGCCTCCTCTCCAGTGAATGTGGGCTTTACTCATTTCTGACCAGGCTGATCATTTAGCAGTCCACCAAAAATAAAATATATTCTGTAGTTTCAGTCTCCATAGTTTTCTATATTATACAGCATGGACATCAGCAATGATTCACAGTCACCTGAGTTTCAATCTCCGTAGTTTTCTATATTATACAGCATGGACATCAGCAATGATTCACAGTCCCCTGAGTTTCAGTCTCCATAGTTTTCTATATCAGACAGCAGTGACACCAGCATTGATTCACAGTCCCCTGAGTTTCAATCTCCATAGTTTTCTATATGATACAGCAGTGCACCGGGTTGTCATGTGAATTCAGTACGTAGTGCATTATGGGATTGACGCATATAGTCTATATCCCAAGGTACTCGGCTCCGCCTTTACTCCCGTCACGCTGTGCGCAGAGAGTTATGGGATATAAAGAGAGCTCGGAGAAGTGTTTCTATGGAGAGTCAATGGAGCCACTCCATTTCATCTGTCAATATCTATAAACTATAATCCATTACTAATTAAAAAAATAAATCAAGTAAACTAAACATATCGCATTGGTGTTTTGTTTTTTTTAAGCATCTTGATCGTGTTGATATAATTCTCCACTTGTTTTTTTTAAATAAGGTAAAGTATGGTTGATATTTTAACCATTTAATTTTATGAATATGGTATTTCCCCCAAATAGTCCAAGATGAATCACATATGTAATCTCCTGTTTCATATCATGCAACCTTTGAAAAATAAAACAAAATCTCAACACCATCAAATCTCATTTGTTTACCAAACATTCAGTAAATAATGCTGCATATCAGTCCAAAAAAGTGGTATAAACACATTGATGAAACACAGCTTCTCTCTCAGCGTTACAGAATACACCATTAGATTCAATGTTAATTTATAAGAACATAAGAACATAAGAAAGTTTACAAACGAGAGGAGGCCATTCAGCCCATCTTGCTCGTTTGGTTGTTAGTAGCTTATTGATCCCAGAATCTCATCAAGCAGCTTCTTGAAGGATCCCAGGGTGTCAGCTTCAACAACATTACTGGGGAGTTGGTTCCAGACCCTCACAATTCTCTGTGTAAAAAAGTGCCTCCTATTTTCTGTTCTGAATGCCCTTTATCTAATCTCCATTTATGACCCCTGGTCCTTTTTTTTTCAAGTCAAAGAAGTCCCCCGGGTTGACATTGTCTATACCTTTTAGGATTTTGAATGTTTGAATCAGATCGCCGCGTAGTCTTCTTTGTTCAAGACTGAATAAATTCAATTCTTTTAGCCTGTCTGCATACGACATGCCTTTTAAACCCGGGATAATTCTGGTTGCTCTTCTTTGCACTCTTTCTAGAGCAGCAATATCCTTTTTGTAACAAGGTGATCAGAACTGAACACAATATTCTAGGTGAGGTCTTACTAATGCATTGTAGAGTTTTAACATTACTTCCCTTGATTTAAATTCAACACTTCTCACAATATATCCAAGCATCTTGTTAGCCTTTTTTATAGCTTCCCCACATTGTCTAGATGAAGACATTTCTGAGTCAACATAAACTCCTAGGTCTTTTTCATAGTTCCCTTCTTCAATTTCACTATCTCCCATATGATATTTATAATGAACATTTTTATTGCCCGCATGCAATACTTTACACTTTTCTCTATTAAATTTCATTTGCCATGTGTCTGCCCAATTTTGAATGCGGTCTAGATCATTTTGAATGACCTTTGCTGCTTCAACAGTGTCTGCCACTCCTCCTATTTTTGTGTCGTCTGCAAATTTAACGAGTTTGCTTACTATATCAGAGTCTAAATCATTAATGTAGATTAGGAATAGCAGAGGACCTAATACTGATCCCTGTGGTACACCACTGGTTACCTCACTCCATTTCGAGGTTTCTCCTCTAATCAGTACTTTCTGTTTTCTACCTGTTAACCACTCCCTAATCCATGTGCATGCATTTCCTTGAATCCCTACTGCGTTCAGTTTGAGAATTAATCTTTTATGCGGGACTTTGTCAAAAGCTTTCTGGAAATCTAAATAGACCATGTCGTATGCTTTGCAGTTGTCCATTTTCAATGTTGCATCCTAAAAAAAAAGTCAAGTAGGTTAGTTAGACATGATCTCCTTTCCTAAAACCATGCTGGCTGTCACCCAGGATATTGTTACCATATAGGTAATTTTCCATTTTGGATCTTATTATAGTTTCCATAAGTTTACATATAATAGAAGTCAGGCTTATTGGTCTGTAGTTACCTGGTTCAGTTTTGTCTCCCTTTTTGTGGATCGGTATTACGTTTGCTATTTTCCAGTCTGTCGGTACAACCCCTGTGTCAAGAGACTGTTGCATGATCTTGGTTAGCGACTTGTAAATAACTTCTTTCATTTCTTTGAGTACTATTGGGAGGATCTCATCCGGCCCAGGGGATTTGTTTATTTTAAGAGCTCCTAGTCCCTTTAACACTTCTGCCTCTGTTATGCTAAAGTTATTTAAAACTGGATAGGAACAGGTCGACATGTGGGGCATGTTGTCCGTGTCCTCCTTTTTGTAAAAAATCTGTGAAAAGTAATCATTTAATATATTTGCTATTTTTTTTTTTTTTTTTATGATTTTGCCATTTGTGTCTTTTAGTTTTTTATCCTCCTCTTTGAATGTTCTCTTGCTGTTATAATATTTGAAAAACATTTTGGAATTGGTTTTAGCCCCTTAGCAATATTGATTTCTATCTCTCTCTTGGCCTTTCTAACTTCCTTTTTGACTTGTGTTTGCAGTTCCAAGTACTCTTTCTGTGTGCTTTGTTTTGGTCCCTTTTAAACGCTCTGTAAAGTGCCTTTTTCGCTGGATATTTTTTAATTGATCTATTAAACCATTTTGGCCATTTTGTTTTAGATTTAGATTTGTCTACTTTTGGGATGTAATTGTTTTGTGCCTCTAGTACTACATTTTTAAAAGACAGCCACCCTTTTTCTGTGGATGTTTTCTCTATTTTACTCCAAGACGCGTTTTGTAGGGTAGACCTATGAACAATGGTATACTTCTCTCATTGGTGAGACAATACCTATTCTTCCAAAGCCTCATCCAATCTAGTTAATTCAATACTGAGCTCCAATAAGAACTTGCAGAATTGCAGCACCATTACATAGAGCTGCATGTGCTTCTGTCACACTGATGATGCAGTAGTTGTACATCACCTAAATATATGTTGTTTGAAAGTTTTAAAAAGCCTGTATTAAGAAAATGTTCATTTCTTCGAGCTAAAGGAGTTCCTCTTGAGTTGCATCAAAGACTACAGCAAACTCCTTGGCAGTAACAGATTTTGAAAGTGTTGTTTAACTGTTCTAATGGACTCACCAGCACAATGTTATTATCATGCATCTCTGGAAAAACAAAGGCCTGTTTTTACATCTTATATTAGAGTTGAGTATCTTGTACAATATCTTTGAGAGCAGCGAGGTACAGAGTGTGGGCGGGGCTGGACAAATCTTGTCGTTTTATTGTAGAAAGAGCGAAATATGTGAAGCAGGAGGGAGACATTTGGGATTTAAAGCAAAGTATATAACCCACGAAAACATTATTATGAAAATGACCGGTAATCTGTTCTGCGCAAAGTCCAATACAATAATGTGTTTAAACTTGAATTTCCATCTAATTAGTAGTGGTTGTGTCACAGGTGGGATGACCTGAGATAACCTTGACGATAATACCTATGTAGCTGACAACTACGCCACCTTGTTTTTAAATAAGGCAAGGACCTTAGTAACCGGATGATAATATACTCTCCCGTTCAGGTTCTTTGATCCCCAGGTTCCCACACACAATGAAACCGTATCGGGTAAATCAAGTTTTATTGTTCGACAGGCTACTAAAAACACGGTACAAAAAAAGATCGCTAGACTAAAATCGAAAAAAGGACCACACTAGGGAATGCCAAAAACAGAACAGAAAAAAAAGCAAAAATCCACAGCACACTAAGGCAATCCCCTCCTGTCGTCACTGGCTCTGAAAAAAAAAAAATAAAAACAAGGTCCACATAAAACAGTCACGGACGTAACACAAAGATGGGACGAAACAGAAAGAAATAGTCCGGGGGTAAATCCCACGCTCCCGGGGTCTCCCCCCTCCAACTCGCTTGGTCCATAATCGGACTCCTCGTCGCTGGTAGGACAGCCGCTCTCTGCTGGACCTCTCCCGGCCGATCGACCACCACCCCGAAGAACCTGCGACCAGAAAGCGGGGTAAAAAAAAAAAAAAAAAAGGGGCCGTCAGGAACTGTACCACAGGTAAGTAAACCACTACTTCCACCCAGAAGCTCTGGTCACTTCCCTTCAGCCAGTCTTTCACTTCGCGTTTCTCTCCTCTCCCACATTCCTACCACGCCCTCGGACCATGCCCGATCCTCTGTACTGCCACCACGCCCGACCTGGAAGCTAGACTGGAAAACCTGGAGGTAAGGTAAGTAACACACCGTAGGCCTCGAATACACCCAGAAGGGTGGTACAGGGCCAACCAGCGTGGGTGAGAAGTTTCCTTTTTTTTTTTGCAATTAAAAAAAAAAAAAAAAAAAAGGACTAGGAATTTGTCCGTCTGTGTAAACAATAACACAAGTAATCCTTTCTTATTTCTTTCAGCGCGGGTAGAATTCAAAATATTACCCCTCTCCCACATCCGTGGGGAGAAAAACCCAGGTGTGCAAAAGCTGGGACACCAACCAATAACCCGTATCTTGTTCCAGAAACAGTGCAATAACAGCGAGTGAACAAAAGAAAACAGAAAAGATTAAAGTTACAAAAAAAAAAAAAAAACGTGAATGTGAATCCCTTTGTTTTGTTTAGATAAGATAGCTATGTTGGTTATCACATATAGTAACAGCCACAAAATACAGCCTTCCATCCTATACTGTCCCGCACAAAAAGATGAGAATAAAAAAAAAATAGTTTTTCCAAACCCGTTGGATCCAATGATTGAAACTGTGGCCAGCTCCCTCAGCAGCGTTCCAGCCAGAAGAAAAATAATCCAGCAAACAGTCGACTTCCCAAGATGATTCCTCCACGGCTAGTCACTCCTGTCACTCCTGTCACTCCTGTCACTCCTGTCACTCCTGTCACTCTATCCTGTCTCTACGTCTCTCCCTTCCTGTCTCAACTCTCTGCCTTATATAGTCCCACCTGGAGCGCCATTGGCCGTGGCACTAACCAGGCGGGGCTTCCTGTTGCTAGGCGGAACAGCACCCTGTCCATTAATCAGCACAGCAAAAAAAACAGCAGGGGTTTAAGAGGAGCAGATTCCACACAATTTAAAATATACAATAAACACACAGAAACCCATTAAAATTCGTCACTTGTGACAGTTGCATATTCATTTAAGTCACTGAGCAGGTGAAAATATTGAAGTCTGGAAATAATATTAATGTCTTAATATTCATTATATACCTTTGGACAAAAATATAAAAACACATGCCACATATAGCACACCCTTTCCAGGGAGTAACTGATTCTGAGATCATACTTGTCAGATTTCTAACATAGCACACTACAGCTCAGTACAATACAGCACAGCACAGCACAATACACCACAATACAATACAATACAATACAGTACAGTACAATACAGCACAATACAATACAATACAGCACAATACAATACAGCACAAAACAACCCAGCCCAGCCCAGTGCAACGCAAGGTAACGCAACGCAGCTTCACTCCTGTAGGAATTCGGGGCTGGCGTTTATCATTGAGGAACAGTCACATATCCCTCATGAACAATTAAAAAAATATATATTGATAGATATTTGTTGCCTTTAAACTCGTGCGTAAATAGAACAACGTTACATACAAATCCGTGACGTCACTTTGCGAGAACATGATCGGTATCAACGAAGAGGCCACGCCCCTTACTGTGTAAGGAAAGCGCCACTCCATATCCTCCAATCAGAGCCGTGACATATATTCCAAACCGCCGTTTGTCTCCTAATAAGGAGATTCAGGCGGGGTTTATGCAGGATACTCCAATGAGAACCCATCTCATTGGCGGACCTCCAATCAAAGGCGGAGAGGGCAGGTCAGTGAGGTATAAGTATTTTCACTGCGGCGGCTCAGTTACTCGGCTCCTGGATTCGAGTGCTGTGTTCAAGGTTAGTTTCTTTGCAGCATCGCGGCCTCTCGCAGAAATTCAGTCACAATGGCTCCTACAAGGAAATTCTTCGTGGGTGGAAACTGGAAGCTGAACGGTGATAAGAAGAGCCTAGGCGAGCTGATACACACCCTGAATTCCGGGAAAATCAACGCCGACACGGGTGAGCTGGACTGCTACTTTGTGATGTTGATGTACCGAACAGACTCATTATTTGATATATGAAAAACAAATACTGTACTGTTACATTCTGGGTCCTGGGTTGAAACGGGCTTTCTTTTCACAGAGAGTTAGCAGGCGGCTCTGTACTGTTTGCTAATGGCGCTCCTCATGTTGGTGCAATTGAAAGGTCATGTACCGCGAGCGGAGTCCTGCATCGTTCACGAATAAAATAAAAGCACTTCCGTTCAGAGCAGAGAGTCTGTCAGCACTGAGCAGCCGTGCTCTAGAAACGGCGCTTATTCACATTGTGGTGCACATCATGTGTTTGCATTGTGAAATCTGAGTGTTGCAATCAATCCAATAAGATTCAACTGTAACATTTATATGATGAAAGGCAATGTTGTGCTTTTAGAAATTGTTTTATAATGGGGTTTTAACCATGACCCTTAAACGTGTTCGAGTTGTGTACTAGCATTGTTTTGTGTGTCAGCGCGTTTATTCCGTGCAGTGCACACTGTGTGTGTGTGTGAACAGCTAGCGGGCGTGTCCGGCTGTGACGTACAGCGAGCTGCTTGATTTTCTGTCGTGGATTCCTAGTGTGTTTTAATGTGCAACAGCTCCTTGCGACAGAGTTCCTCAGACTGAGTAGTAGGCGCCCTCGGGTAACCTTGCCCGCTAATCGATTAGTCTATCAGTCTGTGTGTATTTATAACCCTGCAGTGAATAAGTCACCTTGCAGCTGCAAGTCAGAGGGGAGGGTGTGTGTGAGTGCACGTAGCTGTGATGGGCGCGGCGTGTCTGTCTCCAATTAAAAAGACGCTTTACTGGCATGACCAAATTTTAAAGTTTTGCTAAAGCAATTAAACAAACATCAATACAAACCGATCACCCCCATAACCCTCCCCCTAAACGACCCTCCCCCCCCATCTTGTGTGCAAGCCTCTCTCTCTCGTGAACTGACAGACTCGCATCATCATAGTTGAAGATGTTCACAATCATGACGATGTTCTTCCCAGCATTGCTAAACAGAATTCTTTCTCTTATCTTTTGGCGTTTGTTTCCAGCACGCTTACCCTAGGATAGTTAATTAGTTTTATAGATGCTGGCTTTTCTGTGGTTTTCCGATGGATGGTTGATATGTAATCTGATTAATGCTGGCTCTTATGGTGAGGCTGAAATCTAAAGATGACATGTTTCTCTTGTCAAACCCCACCCCCCTGCATTGACCTCGTTGGAATCCAGACTGCTCTGTAACCTTTCAGAATTACCTTTAACCTTTTTGTTTTAGAATGCTGTGTAACTGGAACTCTGACTTGAACTTCAGTCTGCCAGGAGAGGCTAGAAATAGAGGCTTTGAAAATGTCGTGAGTCAGTGAGCTTACGGGACTGCCAGAGCTGGGTAAAGGTCAGCTGCAGAATTCAATAAAGTACTGACAGGGCATCTTTCCAATCCACTCCTGTGATTTTATTAACAGCACTGCCCCCCCCCCCCTTTTTAAATCCGTCTTAACCATCTTTCAGATCTCTTGCTGCCTCTCTTTTATTCACATTGTAACGGCCCCCCTTTTAAGGACCCAGAGTTTTCAGTGGCCTGCTCCCCCAGGACAATGGTGTTTGACTTAATATAAAAATTAACAAATGTGTGGTGTGTGTTTTTTTTTTTTTTTTTTTTTGTACAATAGCATCTTCAGGTATTGTCATTTTATTCAGAACTCTGCAAAACAGTCTAAAGGACTTTAGATACCAGAACTCCCCCATGTATTTTCAAAAACCATATTTTGTTTTTACAATTCATTAGATTTTAGGCTTTCAGAGAAATGTATGAAGCCATTTTATTCTGTTAGGCCAAATGTAAAAAAATAGTGTGGTTTGGGTTACCTAACTGTCTCTCTTTCCACCCGACTAGATAGATAGATATATTATTGCTGGTAACTGGCAACATTTTTCGATCTCAATCTGAAATGGATCAGTGTGCGCAGCCTCGTTGTCGCTCATGTGATTTTGAAGGTTGAGGTGCAATGTTGGGTCTGTACAAAGATACATTTTCAAAATAGAACACAGTACATCATGGCAATCCGAACGCGGGAAGCAGCAGCAGCTTCAGAAACGGGAACCATTTATTAATCAGGAACCGTAACATCAAAGTTAGTTCTGCCGCAACGGACCTGTTCTGCAGAATGCTTGAGTTGAGCTCTGCAGGCAGGGTGTTTCAGAATGCTTGAGTTGGGCTCTGCAGGCAGGGTGTTTCAGAATGCTTGAGTTGGGCTCTGCAGGCAGGGTGTTTCAGAATGCTTGAGTTGGGCTCTGCAGGCAGGGTGTTTCAGAATGCTTGAGTTGAGTTGGGCTCTGCAGGCAGGGTGTTTCAGAATGCTTGAGTTGGGCTCTGCAGACAGGGTGTTTCAGAATGCTTGAGTTGGGTTGGGCTCTGCAGGCAGGGTGTTTCAGAATGCTTGAGTTGGGTTGGGCTCTGCAGGCAGGGGTGTTTCAGAATGCTTGAGTTGGGCTCTGCAGGCAGGGTGTTTCAGAATGCTTGAGTTGGGCTCTGCAGGCAGGGTGTTTCAGAATGCTTGAGTTGGGCTCTGCAGGCAGGGTGTTTCAGAATGCTTGAGTTGGGCTCTGCAGGCAGGGTGTTTCAGAATGCTTGAGTTGTTATTTTTATTAAAAAAAAAAAAAAAAAAGTTTTTGAAGTCTGGTAGCCATAATAGTAATACAGTATTCATGTTGGAAAATTTCAGTTTGTCAGTACTGTGAAACTACACAGTGGTGTGTAATTCAATTGTTAGCATAACATTCGACGTTCTGAAGCTACAGGAGTTCATTCTATAGGGTGATGCTGCCAGAGCTGTAGATTGGAGCCTGTGAGGACGCAGGCATTGGCGCTTATCACTAGTCCATGAGACCATTTTTGTTCAATTCATAGTAAATATTCTACTCCGTTCAACATCATACTAAACTCTGAAATCTTGTTCCCGCTTGTAACATACACAATGCAGAGGTGCAGCTGCATCCCTAGATAAAGCTTACTGACTTTCTGAAGCCTAAATCTGGGACCTGTCAATTTGCAGATCCAGGTTCTCCCGTGTTCTTTCAATCAACTTTTTTCCTTGCCTCCGTTTTTAATGTTGTGTGGAGCTTGTCTACAAGAGTCCCTGTCAGCCGACTCTCGGGGAAACACAATGCTGGCTGGGTAGGCGGAATTGTTTGCTCATCTCTGTCTGTCTGTTTCAGACGTGGTGTGTGGAGCTCCCACCATCTACCTGGACTTCGTGCGCTCCAAGCTGGACTCCAAGATGGGCGTGGCAGCTCAGAACTGCTACAAGGTGGCAAAGGGAGCATTCACTGGGGAGGTCAGGTGAGTGAGTCTCCACGGCGCTGCGCAGTGACCCAGGAGCATCTCCACTGTGACACACACAGCAGCAGAGCTCCAGGACTGGAATGCTTCCTCACCGGAGCTTTGAGGGTGGAACTGGGTCCTGGTGGCTTTGTTATGTACATTTTAAAAGCGATTTGCGAGTAACTGATTTATTTCTTCTCTCCTCTCAGCCCGGCGATGATCAAGGACTGCGGGGTGTCCTGGGTCATTCTGGGGCACTCGGAGAGGCGCCACGTATTTGGGGAGTCTGACGAGGTGAGCTGGGATTGTAGGGTACCCAATCTTTATATCTGCTAATCTTCTGTATCAGTAAGAGCATTGCTGTGTTGTGCTCGGATGTCGTTTTAATTTCTGCACCCCCCCCCTGTGTCACAGCTGATTGGCCAGAAGGTGGCGCACGCCCTGCAGGAGGGCCTGGGGGTCATCGCCTGCATCGGGGAGAAGCTGGATGAGAGGGAGGCTGGCATCACTGAGAAGGTGGTGTTTGAACAGACCAAGGCCATTGCAGGTGAGAGGGGAAGGGAGCGTCTGACGAGGTGCTGCTCCAGGGGGAGGGTCTCTGACGAGGTGCTGCTCGGGGGCGTCTCTGACGAGGTGTTGCTCAGGGGGGGGGCGTCTCTGACGAGGTGCTGCTCCAGGGGGAGGGGAGCGTCTCTGACGAGGTGGGGCGACTGCTTGTTCTCTCACTCTAACCTCCCCTCCTCTCCCTCCTCAGACAATGTGAAAGACTGGAGCAAGGTGGTTCTGGCTTATGAGCCGGTGTGGGCCATCGGAACTGGCAAGACCGCCAGCCCCCAGCAGGTGAGTGGAGCTCCCTATAGAGAGGTACGGGGGTGGAGGAGGGGTCGATGTAGTGCTGCTGTCTAACCCCTCTACTTGTCCAGGCTCAGGAGGTGCATGAGAAGCTGCGGCAGTGGCTGAAGACCCACGTGTCGGAGGAGGTGGGCGGAGCCGTGCGCATCATCTACGGGGGTGAGTCGGGGGTTCTGTTCTCAGAAAAAGTGAAGGACGGCTCTGTAATGAATCAGAGTGCAGGAGACAGGATACCAGAATATTCAGCAAGTGAGGGCTCTGAGTGATCCCACCCCCAGCCCTCGTTGCTGTAATTCTCTTAAATCTGTCCTGTGTTGACATGAGCTCCTCAGCGGGATGCACAGAGTCTGATCTGCCAGGACTGTGTGCGCCTCTTTGCAGGGGCGGGAGATTGGGGCTGCTGTAGTTGAATGGAGACTCTCTCTCTCTCTCTCTCTCTCTCTCTCTCTCTCTCTCTCTCTCCAGGCTCTGTGACAGCGGCTACCTGTAAGGAACTCGCCTCCAAGCCCGATGTTGACGGTTTCCTTGTGGGCGGGGCATCGCTCAAACCAGAGTTCATCGACATCATCAACGCGCGCCAGTAAACTTCTAAAACGCATGCAGCTTCCTGTCTGGCAAGATGGAAGATCCCCCGACTTTTTTTTTTTTTTTTTTTTTTTTTGATGTTTCAAAACGTATGAATTGTTTTGCCTGTGTTCTTGGTTTCCTGTAACTGTTCAGCTGTAAAGTTCACGGCGACACAGGCGTACTGTTGGTATTTACTGTAAGTTTTTCCTCTCGGTGAAACCTCACTGTAGTTTGTCACTTTCACAGTGGTTGTATTTTTTCCACCAATTAGAGGGGTGTTGCCACCCTTCATAGCCTTTGTGCTATTGGTTACCTGAATTGTCACATGCCTGTTCTGTTCAATCTAGCCAATAAACAAACCCTAGAAACACAACTCTGTTTCTGTGTCTCTTTAAAGAAGAGCGGTCCCAGCATTCACGGCCATTTAAACAGAGCTGTCCCAACATTCACACCCCCTTCAACAGAGCTATCCTGACATTATCACACACTGTGGCAAAGTGGCTGCTGATTAGAACAGGTGCAGAGGTGATGCAGTGCAGAAATAATCATACAACAAAAACTAATCTGGTTTGGAAAAAGGGGTTTCTTTTATTTGTAAAACTCCTTCTCTGGCGACCAAACAATAATCCTCCGGCAATACACACCAATGTGTAAAACACGGAAGGAAACGATAGTGGTTTGCAGACCAAATAATACACGTTATCCGCCCCACAGTAATACTGTACACGGGCACCAGTCCGGGTGCGTGCAATCGTGCTCGGGGTGGGTGATAACAATAGAACAGTGACAGTGGTGGTGTTGTTCCAGGTAGTGCTGGCCCAAGGCGACAGCTCCGGAGACGTGTTAACCGTCTAGTGAATTCACAAAACAAGACAACTGCTAACAGTGCTACAAACAAACAAAACGCTCATGAACTCTTCCGGTCCTTCCAGTTCCGTGTCACTCTAACCAAGCGAAGGAAAAGATTTATGATTCTCTGTCCCCTTTATGCTATCGCGCATGACCAGTGGAGCTGTCTCTACTGTCTGCAGCTGCTACGTTGTTTCCCTTCCAGGTCGATACGTTCCTGAAACTGAATCTCGCCTTTTTTTTACTGCACAGTGCTTTGCGATACTTTTGTATAAAAAGCGCTATATAAATGCAAAAAATATAAATAAATAAATAAACTGCCATGGCGCTTGGGCAGTCTCCATGGCTGACCGCTCAGGAGCTGCATCAGGGTTGAGTCTTCTGGGCCAATAAGGGGCTACTAGTAGCACCCTGGCCCGGTCCTGACTGATCTTTTCCAGGCACAGCGGGAGCATAGCGAGAGGTGGAAAGACATACAGCAGCTGCCTCGGCCACTTGTGCACCAAGGCACCTATCGCCAGCGGGTCCCTGGCTCCTGTTATGGAGAACGTTTATTATCTTAACCCTGGTTCCCTGAAATAGAAACTGTAACCATTATCTCATGGGTATTTATTCTAAAGACTGACTGATAACCTGACTAGATATATCAAAGCTGCACATCAGAGCCTGCGACACAGTCGCACCCGTCCCCAATGGTATAAAAAGACTGCTGACACTGATATCATCATCATTTTTCCTTCAAGTCTGCTACAATCATTGATGCAGCATCCTTGAAGGTTATAATAGCTACATTTCTATTTCCGGGAACCAGGCTTATGATAATAACATAATGTTTCCTTTCAAGTTTGCTTGCAGTCTCTCACAGTATCTCGTTGCTGCACTAGTTCTGCTTGCAGTCTCTCTCTCAGTGTCTCGTTACCACACTAGTTCTGCTTGCAGTCTCTCTGTGTCTCGTTGCCACACTAGTTCTGCTTGCAGTCTCTCAGTGTCTCGTTGCCACACTAGTTCTGCTTGCAGTCTCTCTCTCTGTGTCTCGTTGCCACACTAGTTCTGCTTGCAGTCTCTCAGTGTCTCGTTACCACACTAGTTCTGCTTGCAGTCTCTCTCAGTGTCTCGTTGCCACACTAGTTCTGCTTGCAGTCTCTCTCAGTGTCTCGTTGCCACACTAGTTCTGCTTGCAGTCTCTCTCTGTGTCTCATTACCACACTAGTTCTGCTTCCAGTCTCTCTCAGTGTCTCGTTACCACACTAGTTCTGCTGCAGTCTCTCAGTGTCTCGTTGCCACACTAGTTCTGCTTGCAGTCTCTCTCTCTGTGTCTCGTTGCCACACCAGTTCTGCTTGCAGTCTCTCTCTGTGTCTTGTTACCACACTAGTTCTGCTTGCAGTCTCTCTCTCTGTGTCTCGTTACCACACTAGTTCTGCTTGCAGTCTCTCTCTCAGTGTCTCGTTGCCACACTAGTTCTGCTTGCAGTCTCTCTCTCAGTGTCTCGTTGCCACACTAGTTCTGCTTGCAGTCTCTCTCTCAGTGTCTCATTACCACACTAGTTCTGCTTGCAGTCTCTCTCTCAGTGTCTCGTTGCCACACTAGTGAGTCTAGACCTGCTCCTGTTCCCGCTGGTACTCTATATATCGAACGAGGTTACCACCCCGAATAGCAGTCACTGGGCTCAGCTCTGTATTGGGTCTGACTGCTCTCAATCCTGGCTTTCCCCAGTCTTAGGGCTGTGTTGGTTTGCCTGAAGCTATATAGATGTGCACCTCTATATATTGCTACTGTGGTAACTGTGGGTCACTGACCTACCCTGTTTCCGACCCGGTACACATACATAACAGGAAAAAACACGACGCGCTGCTGCAGCACAACCTAAAGAAAACCTTTTGAAAATAAATACATCAGCAGCAAAATCTGAATTAGTCAAAACATTTTATTTTTCTTTTCAACAAAACAAATTCATTAGAACATAAGAAAGTTTACAAACGAGAGGAGGCCATTCAGCCCATCTTGCTCGTTTGGTTGTTAGTAGCTTATTGATCCCAGAATCTCATCAAGCAGCTTCTTGAAGGATCCCAGGGTGTCAGCTTCAACAACATTACTGGGGAGTTGGTTCCAGACCCTCACAATTCTCTGTGTAAAAAAGTGCTTCCTATTTTCTGTTCTGAATGCCCCTTTATCTAATCTCCATTTGTGACCCCTGGTCCTTGTTTCTTTTTTCAGGTCAAAAAAGTCCCCTGGGTCGACATTGTCTATACCTTTTAGGATTTTGTATGGTTGAATCAGATCAGCATGGTCAATACATGCACCTCTTCAATAACAAACAAACAACATAGAAGAGTCCCTCAGGTCACTACAGTATGTATGCGTGTGACGCATTTATAATAACGATTAAAATGTAAACGTATGGAATTCGGGGGAAAAAAGTGCTATTTATTGTGCACAGTAAATACGTCATGTAGCTGCGGTGATGTTTATAGTGATGGTAACTTACACGCTAAACAGATGTAGCATTCCCAACATTTCAATGTGTAGATGAAGACATTTTTTATTTATTTATTTATTTTTTAATTTAGTCGTTGCCAATTATTCTTTATTATTTTTCACAAATAACCACAAATTAAAAGCGATGTACAGTATTTTTTTTTTTTTTTTTTAATAAATCGAAACAGTGGAAGGATTACATCAAACCGCAATGCTCCTTTTTCCTTACTATTGAACTAGCGTATACGTACTGTCAGGTGAATTGCAAGATACACTGAAAACTTGAGGAGTTATTTTGAGATGGCAACCAATTAACTTTGTGTATAATTGATTGTTCTGTACTTGGAAACTTTTGGTGCCTGATTAGTATTTAATTACATTACTTGCATTTTACTTTACTCTGTTGGCGAGAGATGTGTCCCACTTGTGCAAAATGCACTACGTAGTGAAAAAAATAAGCTTGCTTGACAATGAACAGGTTTCAACTTTTTATTTAATAAAAAGTTTGTGTAATAGCAATCACTTACAACTTAGAGGGAAGTAGGGCAAAGACAAAAATCAGAAACCTTAAATGCATCTTCATCCATTTTTTCAGATGCAAATGCCATAGAATCAGACCAGAGACAGTTTGAATGTGAAGCAATAGGACAGCCATGTCACAAAACCCAGAAGTACATTGTTAAACATACAGCCCAAAAAAATACATTCAATTGACCATTGTTACATGCTGCCTTGCTAGCATTAACACATTGTGCTGAGGTGTGTAAGACTACAGTTTTCAGATTACAAACAAGCCAAGTATCTTTGTACCAAACAGTTAACATGGGCCAAAGTGCTCTGCAACAAAGTCTATGGCAAGCTGTTTTAAAATGTAATCTCCCATTGTTGATATCAACAATGCAGCCATTACTGACATCCAAAATGCAATTGTTGATATAAAAAAAGTACTTTTATTTTGATATCAGAAATGCTATTTTTGACATCCAAATGCATACTTATGAGCATCCTGTCTGAATTTCTGCTGTCAAAAATGCATACCAATTAGTACTTCCTTAGCATGAACGTCATTGTGGATTATCTGAAGGGAGGTACACCTCCTGACAGCAGTGTCTGGGGTATTAAGGCTGGTTTACCCCCTATAGAAAGGGCCAGCACAGAAATGTCTAATGACAGTGAAGTTTCAGAATTGCTGTCATTAACTTGGAGGTTTGTTCAGAAACATTCACTTCCGTTCTTGTTACATTTAAAAGAGCAGAATCACTTTGCTGCACCCGTTATCCTACGGATTGCGGTTCACGGGCTCGTCCGGATTGCGGTTCACGGGCTCGTCCGGATTGCGGTTCACGGGCTCGTACGGATTGCGGTTCACGGGCTCGTCCGGATTGCGGTTCACGGCTCACGCGGTTGCGGTTCACGGGCTCGTCCGGATTGCAGTTCACGGGCTCGTGCGGTTGCGGTTCACGGGATTGGGGTTCCGTGCGGATTGCGGTTCACGGGCTCGTCCGGATTGCGGTTCTGGGCTCGTCCGGATTGCGGTTCACGGGCTCGTCCGGATTGCGGTTCACGGGCTCGTCCGGATTGCGGTTCACGGGCTCGTCCGGATTGCGGTTCACGGGCTCGTCCGGATTGCGGTTCACGGGCTCGTGTGATAAAAATGCAGAAAAGTATAGATGTGCTCGTCGAAGATGCATTTTTTTATATCAGATTCAGACCAGATGTTAATTTGTATGTATTTTTTATCTAAAAAATAAAAAGGTACTATTTCTGATAAACAATTGTATTTGATATCAACCATTTTATTTTTTATTTTTAAAAAAAACATTTAATTGTTAATATAAAAAAATCAATTTTTGATAGCAACAAAATATTACTGATATCAGTAATAGAATTGCTGATATATATAAAAATGAGGATTAAATGTTTTGCCATAAAGTCTACAATTATGACCTGTACCTGGTGTTACATTAAACCAAAAAAAAAGTTGAACTGGATAATCCAACGAACAGAAACGTCTCCAAGGTGAGCCAACAAAATGGTGCTTCGCAGATCACACCGGACCAAATCCAGTATGCGAGGTACCGATGACTGCATCAGTGTCTCTTAAATGATGCACAGGATGAATATTCAGGAAGTCATAATATATTAAAGCAGGTAGCTGCAACTGGCATTTCTAGATCATCTTTAATTTCCACGGAGGGTTTTTGGCATGACCTCCCAGCCAATCCACAACTTCAGTAAATCTTTCAGTTGCTTCTGAGAAGCTGAAAGGTAAATATTACATTATAAATATCTATTTTTGGCAAATCTCTCATCTGCTGATTGTTGTTGATCATTTAAGATATTTTTTGCATTTGACGTGTTAAGTTAGAACATGGCAAAAGAAGCAGGTTTTAAAGATTTCCACAGGCAGCAGTTAAATACATAATTCAGAGTGCAGAAAAATCCAAGAACTGTTAATACTAAAAGGAAGGATTAGTGTAGTTCCAAAACAATTCACTGACCTTACCAGTCACCTTTTATTTTAGCATCTCATTGAGACATTTCCTTTTCAAATGTTGAAAAATGGTTACATCCTCTGGTTGCTAAGTGCTAATACTTTGTATAAAAAAGCAATAATTTGCATTTGATGCAAATAGTGGAGTGCTTCACTGATTAATGGCCATTGTTACCTTTGGCAATTGTGCACTTGAAGTAATTCTGCTAAAACAGTACTTGCATATATGTGCTTTAAGAATACAAGGTGATACTAATTTTACAAAGTTAACACTGAATGCACTTTGTATTTACCTTTGTATTTTCTGTGACATTAGCATGTTGCTATGCTTACTTGTCCAATCAATCCTTTCCAGCAGGACCTAAAAAATAAATAAAAGTAAATTATACTGAGCTTATCTCTTCCATTTACAACCAAATGCTGTTTTACAAATATGTTCATTTTCCAAAACCTTTGGCTTTCTTAGTGGATTAAAGACGTATAACTATGGCTCTCCTTTCTTGTGGACATTCTTAGTAACCCTGCTGGTAAAGTATGACTGTGTCGTGCATTGTGGAAGCCTGTGTGTTCGAGTTACACCTGTCACGGCTGGACAGTGACCCTGGTCTATACACAGTCACGCTTATGAAGCTTTCACTGTAACTATAGCCTCTGTTTCAGGGCTGGGCAATGGTGACCCAGGAGCTACCTTCAGCCTTCCATCTAATTCAATTAGTCCCTCCTACAGTTAGCGGATAGGAATAACAATTATTTTGCTTTGATATTTACCTTTTTCAATCCTCAATGCACATAAAATGCATCCCCAAAAGCCACCACTGTCGATTGGTTTTAATTGCTAGAATGATGACTTCACATAGGAGTGGGTTGTGTGGACTCCTCCAATCCACAGAGGCAAAATGGAAACACAGTGCTAAAGGAAACTGCCACTGTCATGAATTTCCTCATTGTTGTCTAATCTAGGCAACTTCCGTTTTCAGCAGAGGCCAATTAAAACAAACTGCAGCTTTTAGAATGTGTGAAGTGGACTGTTTGATTGGATTAACATGACTGTTAATCAGCCCACCAAAATGTTCGTGCAAATCTTCTGTCCATTTACTGTTTCATTACTGTCCACCCCTGCTCTATGTGTGTGTGTGTGTAATATATATAGTGAGATAGCGCCCCCTTTTGGTAGTGTGGCGAGGCTGCTATCCTCACGCAGTTCTGTAATGTCTGGGGTTTCTGGGTTGTAGGCAGACTACTGACACGTAATATTTTAGTTTTACCTTTATTCCCAGTTGAGCTACCAAAACTCCTTGTTTCCTTCAGCAGTGTTTACAACCACACCCTGTGCTAACACCATCAACCAAGGACTGTTTGCACTGGTCTTTAATACCAGCCCTTATTAGTTAATTGTAACCAGCTGTATAATTAACTAATTTGTTATACCCAAATTGGCCTCATTGGACCATTGCCTTCTGGGAGATGTAGTTTTCTGTCTCTCTGAACTACATCTCTCGTCTCCACTGCACTTGCAGTGGTACATGGGGTATACGCTCCTAGCGATACGGGGACCAATATACGTTGACACGCCCTGTGCGGGCAACTGACTAACTGACTTCTAACGCCCTGACTAGGCTAAACAAGAAGTAACAGGTGCTCAGGTAAGTTCCGGAAGTTGGCGCCTCTGCCTGGAGGTCGCCCGTAACACAGGTAGGTACTGGGTGTTGGTTCCCTCAACTGGTGGACACTGGGAGTGCTGGTAAGTGGTGGTCAGGCTCCTTCTGCTGGAGAGCACCAGGGGTGCAGGTGAGTGACGGTCGGGACTCCCTCTGCTGGAGAACACCAGGGGTGCAGGTGAGTGATGGTCGGGACTCCCTCTGCGGAGAGCACCAGGGGTGCAGGTGAGTGGACGGGACTCCCTCTGCTGGAGAGCACCAGGGGTGCAGGTGAGTGACGGTCGGGACTCCCTTTGCTGGAGAGCACCAGGGGTGCAGGTGAGTGACGGTCGGGACTCCCTTTGCTGGAGAGCACCAGGGGTGCAGGTGAGTGACGGTCGGGACTCCCTCTGCGGAGAGCACCAGGGGTGCAGGTGAGTGACGGTCGGGACTCCCTCTGCAGAGAGCACCAGGGGTGCAGGTGAGTGACGGTCGGGACTCCCTCTGCTGGAGAACACCAGGGGTGCAGGTGAGTGACGGTCGGGACTCCCTCGGGAGAGCACCAGGGATGCAGGTGGTGACGGTCTGGACTCCCTCTGCTGGAGAACACCAGGGGTGCAGGTGAGTGACGGTCGGGACTCCCTCTGCTGGAGAGCACCAGGGGTGCAGGTGAGTGACGGTCGGGACTCCCTCTGCTGGAGAACACCAGGGGTGCAGGTGAGTGACGGTCGGGACTCCCTCTGCGGAGAGCACCAGGGGTGCAGGTGAGTGTGGTCGGGACTCCCTCTGCTGGAGAACACCAGGGGTGCAGGTGAGTGGACGGTCGGGACTCCCTCTGCTGGAGAGCACCAGGGTGCAGGTGAGTGACGGTCGGGACTCCCTCTGCTGGAGAACACCAGGGGTGCAGGTGAGTGACGGTCGGGACTCCCTCTGCTGGAGAGCACCAGGGGTGCAGGTGAGTGACGGTCTGGACTCCCTCTGCTGGAGAACACCAGGGGTGCAGGTGAGTGACGATCGGGACTCCCTCTGCTTGAGAGCACCAGGAACGCAGGTAGGTGGTTCCCACAACCGGGAACCAGAAACATTGGTAGGTAGAGGACAGAGGCTCCAACTACCCGGAATCCGCCTGGAGGAACAGTAATTAGAACAATGGTAGAATATAATGTTCTCAATTCATGTCCTGTTTCTGTATCCCACGGTATGTCCCAGCACACAGACTTACAGCCCCTTTGTAAGGGCTCGCTGATGAGGCAGATCAATACACAGTGCACACTCGAGGGCAGTACAATGGTGTTCAAACAAACAAACAAACATAAACAAACTTCGACTTCTTCAAAAGTCACAGCTAACTATACTCGGCAGCTAATACTAACAAAGTGTTCCAAGTACTTACAAAACTCTTTGAAAAACAAAGTGGAGACACAGCAGAATTCCCGATACCTTGCACACAGCAGAGCAGTCAGGCGGTGTTCCCAAAAAAGACTGTTCTGCTCTTCAGCTGCCTTTTATACTGCTCAGCCCCACTCACTACCTAATGGTGGCACTGTGCATTCTGGGACGTGTAGTTTTCTTGTGCGGGCGCCTTTCCTTAAAGGGCCTGTTACTCTTTCCCTCACAATATATATATATATATATATATATATATATATATATATATATATATATATATATACACTGAGTGTACAAAACATTAGGAACACCTTCCTAATATTGAGTTGCACCCCCTTTTGCCCTCAGAACAGCCTTAATTCGTTGGGGCATGGACTCTACAAGGTGTCGAAAGCGTTCCACAGGGATGCTGGCCCATGTTGACTCCAGTGCTTCCCACAGTTGTGTCAAGTTGGCTGGTAGTGGATCTCTACTCCGAATAGCTCGTTCCATCTCATCCCACAGATGCTCAATTGGATTGAGATCTGGTGACTGGGCAGGCCACTGCAGTAAGCTGAATTCACTGTCATGTTTATGGAACCATTCCTGGACAATCCTAGCCTTGTGGCATGGGGCATTATCCTGCTGAAAAAATCCATTAGCAGATGGATACACTGCTGCCATGAAGGGATGCACCTGATTGGTAATGATGTTCAGATATCCTGTGGCATTCAAACGTTGCTCCACTTTTATCAAGGGGCCCAATGTGTGCCTTGAAAACACACCCCACACCATCAGACCACCACCACCAGCCTGCAGTGTTGACACGCGGCATGATGGATGCATGTACTCATGTGGTTTTCTCCATACCCTAGTCCTCCTATCAGCGTGAAACAGCAGGAACCGGGATTCATCGGACCAGCCAATGTTTTACCAATCCTCCAGTGTCCAGTGTTTTCGTTCCTTAGCCCACTGCATCCGCAGTTTCTTGTGTTTTGCTGAAAGAAGTGGAACTCTGTTAGGTCGTCGGCTGCCATACCCCATTCGTGTCAAGGTACAACGAGTTGTGCATTCTTTTATGGGTCTTTTGGCACCAATGTTGTACTGGACTGTCAGTTGACTAACTGTAGCCCGTCTGTTGCTCTGCACAATTCGTGTCAGCCTCCTTTGGCCTCTTTCATCAATGAGCCGTTTTCGACCGCTGGCCTGCCATTGGCTGGATGTCCTTTTAGTGGTGGACCATCCTTGATACACACGGCAAACTGTTGAGCGTGAAAAACCCAGCAGCGTTGCAGTTCTTGACACACTCAAACCGGCGCGCCTGGCACCTACTACCATACCCCGTTCAAAGGCACCTAAATCTTTTGTCTTGCCCATTTACCCTCTGAATGGCACACATACACAATCCATGTCTCAATTGTGTCAAGGCTTAAAAATCCTTCTTTAACCTGTCTCCCCTTCATCTACACTGATTGAAGTGGATTTAACAGGTTACATCAATAAGGGATCATAGCTTTCATCTGGATTCACCTCGTCAGTCTATTTCATGGAAAGAGCAGGTATTCCTAATGTTTTGTACACTCAGTGTATCTATATATATATATATATATATATATATATATATATATATATATATATATTGTGAGACAGCAGGGAGGGGGTTAAAACCTCTCTGCAGTAAAAACATGTGCAGAATGCACATTTGTCTTAATTTATTTGATTTGTTAATTGTTTTATTATTAATTATCCCCTGCACCTGGTAGCCATTGTTAAATTAGTACCAGGTGCAGGGTATTTAAGAGAGGCAGCTAGTTTGCTCAGGGCTGCTGAGTAGAAGGAGGCAGAAAGAGGTACTCTGCTTCCCAGCAGTCGTGAGGTAAAGTGTGGTGTATTAAACCTGTGTGTTTTGTTTTCTGTTTGGTGGGGAAACAGCTTAGCTGTCCCACTCGTAGTCAGGGTGTTCCTGTTTGTTTAGTTAGTGCTCGTAAAGAGCTAGGTGTTTGTTTTGTATTTTGTTTATTTTGGTGTTTATTAAAAATAGCGCACCAGCGCTTAAAAATCCATTTCTTGTGTGCTGGGTCAATTTTTAAAGGGACAACGAACCCGAGTGGGTGAGTTCATTTACATTTGGTGTCAGAAGTGTTGGGCGCCCCTACGACCCAGTAAAATGGATTTTAAAGAACTGATAGAAATGATTATGAAGAACACCGCTGCTCAGGAGGAGCAGACAAAGAAAATGGAGAGATGGACGATGGAGATGGGGTGGGCACCACCGAAGACTCAGGAGCAGGAGCCAACCGAGTTGGAACGGTTGCTCCAGGAGTGGAAGCAGGTTAGCGCAGCTCCGCAGTCTCCCGAGCCAGAAAGGGAGGAGCTGCTACCGCCGCTTCCGGAGCCCAGAGGGGAGGAGCCACCGCTTCCGGAGCCCAGAGGGGAGGAGCCGCCGCTTCCGGAGCCCAGAGGGGAGGAGCCGCCGCTTCCGGAGCCCAGAGGGGAGGAGGTGAAAAGCATACCTGCACCACAGCCCCGACCACCACCCCTACAGTCCAGTTCGGCGTCGCTGCGTCCGGTCCCTCAACCCTTGCTCCTGGACACCCTGCCGGTCTTCCTAGACCTCCCTGTGCTGGACCTGGAGCCCAGGAGTCTGCAGCACTGGCCACAGCTCTGCCCCTGGTTACCTGCTCCACTCTTCCCGAACACCCAGACGTCGCTGTTGCTCCCCCTGTTAGCTGCTTCGCTTCCCCTGGGTGATCGGACATCACTGCGCCAGTTCCCAGGGGAAGACCGGAGTCCACTGCGGCATCCTCCAGTGCCCCAGCCTACGCTTCGGTCGGCCCTGTCAGCCCGGTGGGGTCCCGTGTCGCCGGTTCGCGGTCCCTTCCTGGCAGCGCCGGAAGGACCGACCCATCCTCAAGCCCGCCTGTGGAAGAGGGCGGCAATGGACATTGCTGGACTTGAGGCTGGGTGGTCTTTTAAGGGTGGAGGAGGTGGCGTGGTATGGCGGTGTCTTGAAAACACATGGGGGGATGTGTGAGACAGCAGGGAGGGGTTAAAACCTCTCTGCAGTAAAAACATGTGCAGAATGCACATTTGTCTTGATTTATTTGATTTGTTCATTGTTTTATTATTAATTATCCCTGCACCTGGTAGCCATTGTTAAATTAGTACCAGGTGCAGGGTATTTAAGAGAGGCAGCTAGTTTGCTCAGGGCTGCTGAGTAGAAGGAGGCAGAAAGAGGTACTCTGCTTCCCAGCAGTCGTGAGGTAAAGTGTGGTGTATTAAACCTGTGTGTTTTGTTTTTCTGTTTGGTGGGAAACAGCTTAGCTGTCCCACTCGTAGTCAGGGTGTTCCTGTTTGTTTAGTTAGTGCTTCGTAAAAGAGCTAGGTGTTTGTTTTGTATTTTGTTTATTTTGGTGTTTATTAAAATAGCGCACCAGCGCTTAAAAATCCATTTCTTGTGTGCTGGGTCAATTTTTAAAGGGGCAACGAACCCGAGTGGGTGAGTTCATTTACTATATATATATATATATATATATATATATATATATATATATATATATATATATATATATATAATTAGTATGTACTGTAGCTGTGTGTGTACACTTGCCTGCCTATTAATTTCTGCCAATTCCATTCTGGGGAAAAGCACCTGTGCTATATCTTGTCTTTTCTCAAACATTGTTAACAGTCCTGCCTCAGATAGTCCCTTTTTAAACTGATCAATAGCTTTCGGCCTGCATTCAATTACCTAAAAAAAAAAAATTACATTCATGAAATGGACAAAGGAATTTCATAATCCAGGTATTAGTACTACAGAATTAATTGTGCATCAGTGGTATGATAGAGCCCATAACATAGTACAAAATTAAAGTTCCTGCCTTTACCAATAAGTGTGGAGACCCAGGACCACAGGTCTGTCATGTTTCATGTGTGTTAGAAGATGGTATGTTAAAGTTAGTATGATCTCAAGGCACAAGAAACAGTGCATCTCCAACTGCATTTAAATTCCTAAAAGCAAAACACACAAGATAGTCAAAATCTATTATTCTCTGTGACAGGAGGCAGGTGGTGAGCAAATCCTTGGGCTTTGGCTACATCTGCTATTTCAAGAAATGGCAGCTTTGGATAGTTACAATATTAGCACGATGTGTTTTCATTTCCAGCGAGGCTGTGTGGTCCAGTGGTTAAGGTTCTGGTTCAAATCCCACCTCAGCCACTGACCTTGAGCAAGTCACTTGGAGGGGTCATTAAACCGATGTCCTATTGTAAGTGACTCTGCATGTGAAAACACTTGTAAGTTGCCTTGGATAAAGGCATCTGACAAATAATTATTTTATTTTTTTAATTTTTAAAAAAGTTTGTATCAGCATTACCTTTGTCTAAGAGACACAAATGGCAAAATCATAGATGAAGAAAAAAAAATAGCAAATATATTAAATGATTACTTTTCACAAGTTTTTACAAAGGAGGACACGGACAACATGCCCGACATGTCGACCTGTTCCTATCCAATTTTAAATAACTTTAGCATAACAGAGGCAGACGTGTTAAAGGGACTAGGAGCTCTTAAAATAAACAAATCCCCTGGGCCGGATGAGATCCTCCCAATAGTACTCAAAGAAATGAAAGAAGTTATTTACAAACCGCTAACCAAGATCATGAAACAGTCTCTTGACACAGGGGTTGTACCGACAGACTGGAAAATAGCAAACGTAATACCGATCCACAAAAAGGGAGACAAAACCGAACCAGGTAACTACAGACCAATAAGCCTGACTTCTATTATATGGAAACTTATGGAAATTCTAGTAAGATCCAAAATGGAAAATTACCTATATAGTAACAATATCCTGGGAGACAGTCAGCATTGTTTTAGGGAAGGCAGATCGTGTCTAACTAACCTGCTTGATTTTTTTGAGGATGCAACATCGACAATGGATAATTGCAAAGTATATGTATGACAGGATGACGTTGTGGTGACCAGATGCAGGAACAGAAAAACAAAGGCAAGTACTGCAGGGCAAAAAGATGCGGTGTCGCCGTTTTTATTTAACTCAAAAATAAAATAAAAGGCTTAACAAAAACACTGCTCACAGAGCGAAACAAAAGATGTAAACAAAACCAAATCACGAACATAACATAATATAATCAGGCTGGGCAGTAACCTTCACTGATCCTAGATTACTTTCTGGTTTGTTTTTTAAATTTCTCTCTCGCTCCTTGCTCGCTCTCGTTCCTCCTCTCGAACACCCACCCGGAACATGGAGAGTTGCAGGCTTTAATACAGGTGACCATCTCCAGATTAGCAACAATTACACAACTAATTAAACTCGGGAGATGGTCACCTTCTGCATGAGGTTTTTAATTACTGTGGCTACTTAACAATACAAAACATTCGGCTGCACCGTCAAAACAATAGCTAAACAACACAGCTCTCACCGTCATATTTACACATAAATACACAACATAAATCATAATACACAAATACAAAACAATAAATTGCACAGGGGCGGAGGAGGAGACCCCGTTCTAAAAATAAATAAACAAAATAAATGTACAGGGCTCCTTGCCCTGTTACACATCCCCCTCCTTGTGCTAAGTACACCTGGCCCAACGGCCACCTCCCCCCTTAGTACCAAAGTCCCGGCTGACAGTCTCGGCCCAGGAACCGGGGCAGCAATGGGCGAAGGGTGGCGGCCATGGCGGGAGGTCCTCCTCCCACCCAAACAACACTAGCGTCCCGGGGGGGCTGCGCACAGGCCGGCTCCTCCGGCCAAGGATATTTTGGCAGCCATCCGGCTGCTCGTGGGGGTGGTCTCCGGACCTCCCCCCCTTCTCTGTGGCCAGCAGCTCCCTCCTCTGGGTCGCCGGCCACCGTTTTTCCTGCCGCGAAAGTGCGGCTGGGGAAGCTGGTCTCCTGACCTCCCCCCCTCCGTGGGGCTCCGGCCACCTGATCTCCTGCAGCGAAACTGCTGCAGGGGGAGCTGGTTGCCTGACCTTCCCCCCCTTCTTCATCTGTCTGCCCACTTCTGAATGCTGTCTAGATCATTTTAAATGACCTTTGCTGCTGCAACAGTGTTTGCCACTCCTCCTATTTTTGTGTCGTCTGCAAATTTAACAAGTTTGCTTACTATACCAGAATCTAAATCATTAGTGTAGATTAGGAATAGCAGAGGACCTAATACTGATCCCTGTGGTACACCACTGGTTACCTCGCTCCATTTTGAGGTTTCTCCTCTAATCAGTACTTTCTGTTTTCTAGATGTTAACCACTCCCTAATCCATGTGGATGCATTTCCTTGAATCCCTACTGTGTTCAGTTTGAGAATTAATCTTTTATGCGGGACTTTGTCAAAAGCTTTCTGGAAATCTAAATAAATCATGTCGTATGCTTTGCAATTATCCATTGTCGATGTTGCATCCTCAAAAAAGTCAAGTAGGTTAGTTAGACCCGATCTCCCTTTCCTAAAACCATGCTGACTGTCTCCCAGGATATTGTTACCATGTAGGTAATTTTCCATTTTAGATCTTATTATAGTTTCCATAAGTTTACATATAATAGAAGTCAGGCTTATTGGTCTGTAGTTACCTGGTTGGGTTTTGTCTCCCTTTTTGTGGATCGGTATTACGTTTGCTATTTTCCAGTCTGTCGGTACAACCCCTGTGTTAAGAGACTGTTGCATGATCTTGGTGTTCATTGGCCTTTCTTGTTCTGTCATCGTTCACTTTCTAACAAACATGGCTGAGAGCCTCAAACTACTTCTCCTTGTTTAATGTTCTTATTCTGAGGCTGCTATTTGGCTACAACATTAATCATCTTGATAAATATAGCAATATTTTATAAACCGCCATCTAGTGTGTCTAGGTGGTAACTGCATAGACTCCGCATTGGGCGTTAATTTTGCCGCCCCAAATGGGATTAATAGGAGCAGTGAAAAGCGAGGCTACAATTTCGGCCGAAAATCATAACTACGCACGCTCATAAACGGTCATCCTCCGGGCGCGACCCCCCGGAACCAGGAGAAGGTATATACGATAAGCATAACCAGCGATTTGGCATAAATACTTTTTTTTCCATAAAATGCACATTTGCTGTGGATAATAACAAATAAGAGTAAATGTCCGAATTAAGCATGTAAATGTTCACAGTCGTTTTCATGCTTTTTTTTTGTGTGTGTGTGTTCTGCTAAAGTGGGGCGGTGCCCTAGCGCCCCTAGTGGACGATCCGCCCCTGCCTCTGAGCATATTTTGGTAGAAGGGGTAGGTGGTGGTATAATTAAAGCATATAAATCACAAGCTGTTGAAGTAGATTTAGGTTGCATGTATATCGTAGTGCAATTTTATGTATGTAAAACCGCTGAAGGGACAGTATTGGGCAATGATGTGTTGCAGGAAATAGGGGCTATTATCGATTGCCGAAGGGGTGAGTTTAAATGCGGTAGTGGGGTGCCTAAGGTGCTGCATCAAGGGGTCAAGCAAACGGCCCGAGTGAATGCCATTAAGCCATATAACTGGCAGTGGCCAGCTACCCAGTGGGGGGCTATTTGTGCAGCTAACCCTGGGGCGTGGGCAAAGCATAAACAGGATTGTGGCTTACTACAGCAAGCCCCTGTGGAAATACCTGGGGACCCAGGCGAGGGGCAGAAGCAATACCCTATTAAGCCAGAAGCTGTAAAGACTGTGACAGAGATAGTATCTGAATTGGAGCAGCAGGGCATAGTGTATGAGACTGCATCGCCAGCAAACTCCCCCATTTGGCCCGTTAGGAAGCCCGTTGGTTCATGGCGGCTGACCATTGATTATCAGCGGATTAATGGTCGATTGCCGCGGATGACCAATAGTAGCGAACCCGAGCACAGTGTTAAACGGGCTGCGTCCGGAGCACAGAGTGTTTTCAGTGTTGGATGTAAGTAATGGATTCTGGAGTATCCCTGTAAGGCTGGAGGATCAGTGGAAGTTCGCTTTTACTGTAGGGAACCGTCAATTAACGTGGTCACGGGTCCCACAGGGGTTTCATAACAGCCACGCTATGTTTCACAAAGAAATGGCAAAAATTGTAAATAAGATCCCATTGCCTGAGGGAAGTGTAATTTTGTGGATGATTTGCTAGTAGCTAGCTCAGATGAGACCGAGCACGTGTCGCTCTTACAGTCAGTCTTCACTGCGGTGGAGGAGGCAGGGCTGAAGATTAACACCAAGAAAGCGCAGGTGGGCATGAGCACTGTAGTGTACCTAGGGGTATGAGCACTGTAGTGTACCTAGGGCATACTTTGTCTCAAGGGAAAAAAGAGCTACCGGCGGACCGGAGGGAGGCGATAGTGTCTCTTCCCCAGCCGACCACTTTGAAAGAATTACAGTGTGTTCTGGGTGTGCTGAATTACAGTAGGAACTTTGTATGGGGATATGGCAGTGTTGTAAAGCCTTGGCAGGATCAAGTGAAACTGCTGGACAGACCGCAGAGCAAGCCGGAGTGGAATGCTGAGTTAGAGCAAGCATTTAACCATATCAAAGCAGAACTCGGCGCAGCGCCAGGTTTAGGGCTGCCTGATCCGTGTAAGGCATTTCATTTGTATTGTAGCAACGCTGGTTCACATTACAATGCAGTACTGTGTCAAATGCATGGGGACCGGTTACGGCCGGTAGGGTATTATGCAAGCATTAAAGGCTCGGTAGAGCGGGGGTTAGATCGCTGCCTCTCAGCAGTTGAGTGCGCATGCTGGGCACTGGATGTTACTGAGCCCGTAGTCGGGTTCGGGGGCATAGTATTGCACACTGCCATTCGCCCTTGGAAGTGATTATACGGGGAAGAGTGAAGGGCGTGTCGAGCCATCGCTTGGCAAAATGGAAAATCCGGCTAACAGTGCGAGTCATTAACCCTGCCGATTACATGGCAGGAACTCATAATGGAGAACCACATGTGTGTGAGTGTAAGAGGAGGAAATACCTGGAGTAGTGAAGGAGGAGCTCCTTGAGGGGGGAGCTCATTTATTTGTAGATGGGTCGAGGTTCTATGTTGATGGGCAGGCCAATACAGGATGGGCTGTTTATAACATGCAACAACAACTATCAAGGCAGGGAGGCTTGCCAGGGGGAGACTCGGCTCAGGTAGCCGAACTAGTGGCCTTAAAAGAAGCCTTAATGTGGGAGCCAGAACAACCATTGAAGTGTATACAGATAGCCGGTATGCTTTCGGGATAGTGCATGACTACATGGGGTCATGGGCCCGCAGAGGATTTCTAACATCTACTGGAGAGAATGTGAAGCATGTACAGCTGATTAAAACCATTTGGGAGTTGGGAGTTGATGGTGAATGCCCCCTGGCGGTGGTGAAAGTGAAGGCACACGCAGGGGGGGCAGATTTGCTATCTATGGGTAATGAGGAAGCAGACAGGTTGGCTAAAGGAGCTGTGTTACTCCCTGTCAGTAGCACTAGTAAAGTGGCTGCTAATGAGGTTATACTAGACATTGATGTGAGAGAAGCCCAAGTGGTGTTTAATACCCAGCAAGGGGTGGATCGGCTGACAAAACAAAAATGTATCGTAGGAGGAGATGGTATTTGGCGGAATAAAGGGGCCGTGGTGGCCCCTGAGGGTCTGAGGCGACCAATAATGACGGCTGCCCATTCCCTGAGTCATCCGGGGCGAGACGCAACGTTGGCCCTGGTACAGAAGGATTGGTGGTGGAAAGGGATGGGCAGAGATGTGGCTAAGTACTGTCAGCAGTGCCTCATATGTGCACAACACAACGTGGGAAAACCAATTAAGACCAGAATGGGCCATAATATCCCGGCTGTGGAGTCATGGCAAAAGGTGCAGATTGACTTTATAGGACCGCTGGCGTCCTCTAGAGGGTATAAGTACTGCTTGGTGGTTGTTGACAAGTTCAGTAAATGGGTAGAGGCGTACCCATGTAGAACCAATACAGCCACGGCTGTGGCACAACTGTTGGTGGAAAAGCTAATCCCGCTGTCGGGGACCTCATTGGAAATTGACTCAGACCGGGGTTCACATTTTACAGGAAAGATCATGAAGGAAGTGTGTGCACTGATGGGGGTGAAACAGTGGTTTCACATCCCTTATCACCTACAGTCATCTGCGGTGGTGGAGAGAATGAACCGAACAATCAAGGGAGCTTTAGGGAAAATGATAACTGAAAAGGGGACCGGGTGGGTGACGCAACTGCCAGTGGTGTTGTTACGCATTCGGGCAAACCCCTCTTGAGTGACGGGACTGACCCCATATGAGCTCATGACTGGGAGACGTATGAGACTCCCTACTGACATTTGGACTGGGCGGGATTCGGACTTATTGTTGGCAAATTCCAAGTTACAGGACTATGTCATGGGTATGTCTAAACATCTGAAAGCACTATATGTGCAAACGCAAAACCAGCAATCAATCACTGATGAACAAAATCGACAAAAGGAGGGAAACGACACCTCCAGACCAAGGCCAGGGGACGAAATAATGAAAATGACTTTGCCTAAGGCTGGGGGAATGCAAGCGCGCTGGCATGGCCCCTACATAGTGCTGATGGCAACACATACTAGAGTGGCAGTGAAGCCCCCACGGTGTGAAGTGGGTTCACTGGTCACAAACCATACGTTACACCCGAGTAGATACCTCAGGCTTCGAGTGTGCTGAAACACAATACCCTGAAACTAATGTCTCATCTTCTTTTGCAGGTGGAGAGGAAGGTGATAATTAACATGATTTGTGTTGCAGGTATCATGTCATTCCAGAACCTGATCCGCTCCTACACCCTTGGATCTGGAAGCAGCCGTTCCCCGTGAAGGAACTCGCTAAAGTCCCATGGAGTAATTGCATGTGGCTCCTTAGACAGAGTGACGGAGATGGGTGGCAGCAGAGGCCACTACCTTTCGAGGGTGACATAGAAGGAACATGGCAGCCTGTTTGCCTATTGGGGGGAAACACCACTATGAGGGCAGCCCAATACGAGCAATGCCCCACCTGTAATGAGAAAGTAGATAATGTCACATACCACGCTATATGTAATCGATAGAATGATGGCAGTGAAGGGGTCACGTGTACCAATTGGTATCAAAAGAACTGGGACAAACTAACGGACCAGTTAGTACAATCTGTGTTTAACTTAACTGTGGGGCGGTGGGGCTGTAATTTGGGGAACACCAGTGGGCGGAAATGTGTAAATATTACAAGCAAAAGGGTAATTACTGCATGCAGTCGCACGTAGGAAACCCATGGGTACATAGGGGGCATGAAGTTACAGCTCCACACTACTCAATGTCCTCCCTTATCCCCTCTCCACCAGGCGGATTGGTGCCAGTGGGCAGGGTGAAACCTCTGTTTACTGGGATTAACTGGCTCCAAACATTAGTTAGAGTAAGTATCAGCAGTGTAGTAAAACAATATGCTGATAGATTTTGATAGGAATTTAACCCATTAGTTGAAATATTGAATAAAACCATAACACAGGAGATAAAGAATTATCAGCGCAATGCCGGTAGGAAACAGAAGAGGGAGTTCTTTGATGACATAATGGGGTGGTTCAGAGCTATAAATTCAGGTTTGAACTCTGTAAATAGTATTAAACAGCAATGGGAGAACCATGGGCAGTTTTTGAAGATGGGAGATGCCATTCAAAAGCTGGCCATGGTGGAGCAGATGACAGGGGAAGCTGTTGATATTACTGTCAATGTGTTACGTGTTATAATACACGCTATATCTGAAGATTTGAATCTAACAAGTGAAGAGCGATGTTATAGAATGCAAGCAGCACTAACCAGAGATATTATAATAGCTATTAGAGATTTGCACAACGGGATGTTAGGGGGAGCATGGAAACAGGAGATGATACAGAAATTGGCACAAATGGAATACCCTGTACGTCGCCAATTCCAAGATAATATGGTTATTCAGACAGAACATTGTAATAATGATATATGTTTTATTTTAGTTGTTCCATACACCGCCAGTCAGAACCAGCACAGCACCGGTATGAGAGTAAGTAGTATTGGGGTAGTAATTGGAGCGCGGGTTATTGTCCCGTAAATTACCTGGGTGGGCCAGACTGCCGCTAACGCCACGCTGTATCTGAGGTCAGCTGAATGTATTGAATTCGGGGACGCCATATTATGTGACCATGCCGTTAGCACAGACCTGTCAGCACAGATGATGGATGCCACGGTACACCCGAAGCTGGGGTACGAGCATGGTGCACAGATGCAGAATGGAACATGGAGTGTCACAACCTCAGTGGCATGTATGACAGTGGGCGGTGGCGGCCAGGTATGCCCGATGCCCCCTACCGTGTGTTTTGACCCACGTGGGGTGGTCACTGTGGGCCACCTGAGCCTGCACCCGACCCCTCCGATAAATATCTCTGCAACTGTACAGGAGATAGAAGACTATATGAAGACGATCAACCATACAGGTGTGCTGCTGGCATTGGGGCGCGTTGAGGCTCAGTTGGCAGATATTGGCTCCTGAGTGATTGTGGCCAGGATCAAGTTTACAAACGAGAGGAGGCCATTCACGTACCATACCGTTGTAACGGTCACCCTGCACAACAGAAAGGCAGTTACGAACATAAGAAAGTTTACAAACGAGAGGAGGCCATTCAGCCCATCTTGCTTGTTTGGTTGTTAGTAGCTTATTGATCCCAGAATCTCATCAAGCAGCTTCTTGAAGGATCCCAGGGTGTCAGCTTCAACAACATTACTGGGGAGTTGGTTCCAGACCCTCACATTTCTCTATGTAAAAAAGTGCCTCCTATTTTCTGTTCTGAATGCCCCTTTATCTAATCTCCATTTGTGACCCCTGGTCCATGTTTCTTTTTTCAGGTCAAAGAAGTCCTATGGGTTAACATTGTCTATACCTTTTAGGATTTTGAATGTTTGAATCAGATCATCGAATAGTCTTCTTTGTTCAAGACTGAATAGATTCAATTCTTTTAGCCTGTCTGCATACGACATACCTTTTAAACCCAGGATAATTCTGGTTGCTCTTCTTTGCACTCTTTCTAGAGCAGCAATATACTTTTTGTAACGAGGTGACCAGAACTGAACACAATATTCTAGGTGAGGTCTTACTAATGCATTGTAAAGTTTTAACATTACTTCCCTTGATTTAAATTCAACACTTCTCACAATATATCCGAGCATCTTGTTGGCCTTTTTTATAGCTTCCCCACATTGTCTAGAGGAAGACATTTCTGAGTCAACATAAACTCCTAGGTCTTTTTCATAGTTCCCTTCTTCAAATTTCAGTATCTCCCATATGATATTTATAATGCACATTTTTATTGCCTGCATGCAATACTTTACACTTTTCTCTATTAAATTTCATTTGCCATGTGTCTGCCCAGTTCTGAATGCTGTCTAGATCATTTTGAATGACCTTTGCTGGTGCAACAGTGTTTGCCACTCCTCCTATTTTTGTGTCGTCTGCAAATTTAACAAGTTTGCTTACTATACCACAATCTAAATCATTAATGTAGATTAGGAATAGCAAAGGACTTGTCCACAACTGTACTTCTCCCACGATGTCGCTTCCACACTCTGTCGCTGGGAAGCCTGGCTGCCTTTTGTTTGTTTGTGTTGCAGGCTCCGCCCCTCCCCCGTGTCTCAGAACGCCGCAGGATTGGAATCAGCTGCTCCGAGTTTCAGCTTGTTATCAGAAAAATACACGCAGCTGCAAGGCTTTAAGCTGCAACGTTTTCTGATTAAAGCAACTCCAGATTTAAAGATGTAATTCCTTCTTTCTGCTTCTAACTGCGTTGTACTTGTCCACGACTGTACTGCTCCCACGATGTTGCTTCCACACGCTGTCGCTTCCAGATAGGCAGAAGCAGGGAAAAAAAGAAACTTCGTCAAACACAACCACCAGAAATCCAGACATCCAACAAATTTGAGCCACTTCAACATTTAGATGACCAAAACCAACATCAAGAGAATGAAAGAAACAACATCCAGGACCCTATAAACAGTGCTGACCAGGCAGCAAAAAGAAGGGAGGTCATGATTGTTGGGGACACCATATTGAGAAACACAGCAAGTTCAGTTTGCAGTTTGGACCCCCTTACTACAACAGTGTGCTGCCTTCCAGGAGCCTCTGTCACGCACATCACTGAGAACGTGGACAGGCTCCTAGAATGAACAGGAGACGATCCGGTAGTAGTCGTCCACATGGGTACAAACAACATTGGAAGAGACAGACCAAGATCCCTGCAAAACAAATTCAGAGAGCTAGGAAGGAAATTAAAAGACAAGACCAAAACTGTGGCATTTTCTAGGATACGGCCGGCACCTTGCAAAGGACCATATGGACAGCTGGAAATACAAAATCAAAATGCATGGCTAAAATCGTGGTGCACACAGGAAGGCTTCACCTTTCTTGAACATTGGAGCACATTCTACAACAAGGACTATCTATGTTCTTATGTTCTTATGAGTGGTGTCATCAGTCATTTCATATTATAGGATTTTACCTACTACTCTATGAAAAAGACCTAGGAGTTTATGCTGACTCAGAAATGTCTTCATCGAGAATGTGGGGAAACTATAAAAAAAGGCCAACAAAATGCTCGGATATATGAAAAGCATTGAATTTAAATCAAGGGAAGTAATGTTAAAACTTTACAATGCATTAGTAAGACCTCATCTAGAATATTGTGTTCAGTTCTGGTCACCTCGCTAGAAAAAGGATATTATTATTATTATTATTTCTTAGCAGACGTCCTTATCCAGGGCGACTTACAGTCGTAAACAAAAATACGTTTCAAGAATCAAAGTACAAGTATTAATACAATTAAGAGCAAGATAAATACAATGACTTCAGTTCTAGTAAGTACAAGTATATGACAAAATATGATTCAATATCGGAGCAGATAACAGTGTCAGTGATAGTTACATCGGGATATTACTAAATAGAAAATACTACAGATTAAATAACACTTGTGGCAGATTACAGTACCGTACTCTGTAAAGTACAGGATTAAATGCAGTAAAATAGGGAGCAGATAAATTATTATTATTATTATTTATTTCTTCGCAGACACCCTTATCCAGGGCGACTTACAGTCGTAAACAAATACATTTCAAGAATCACAGTGCAAGTAATAATACAATTAAGAGCAAGATAAATACAATGACTTTGGTTCAAGCAAGTACAAGTGTGACAAAATACAATTCAATAATACAGCAGATAAGTGTCAGTGATAGTTACATTAGGATATAATTAAATACAAAATACTACAGATTAAACACTTGGCAGATTATAGTACTCTGAAGTACAGGATTAAATGCAGTAAAATAGGGGGCAGATAAGAGCAAGTAAAGTGCATTTAAGGAAGGGTGATAGTGTCCCAGGGGAAAAACAGAGGAGTTCTACAGGTGCTGTCTGAAGAGGTGAGTCTTGAGGAGGCGCCGGAAGGTGGTCAGGGACTGGGCAGTCCTGACATCTGTAGGAAGGTCATTCCATCACTGCGGGGCGAGGGTGGAGAAGGAGCGGGCTCTGGAGGCAGGGGCGTGAGGAGGTAGAGCCAGTCTTCTAGTGCAGGCGGAGCGGAGAGATCGAGTGGGGGTGTGGGGAGATGAGGGTCTGGAGGTAGCTGGGTGCAGTCTGGTCAAGGCATCTGTAGGCTAGTACAAGAGTCTTGAACTGGATGCGAGCGGTGCAAGTAAAGCTGTAGCAGGGCGGTAGAGAGCCCTGTACATAGATTTATTTGTTTATTTTAGAACGGGGTTTCCCCCTCTGTCCCTGTGTTATTTTGTATTTGTTTTATTATTATTGTCGTTATGATGTGTGTAAATGACGGCGAGCGCCGTGTGTGTGATATTGTTTTTGTATTTATTATTATTATTATTATGTACAGATGACGGCGTAGTCGATTTGTTATTATTTAGTAGCGTGGATGGGAAGCCCCATCCACACAGTAATTTAGAAAACTCGTGCAGATTGTGGCCGAGGGGTAATAGAATAATTGCTAGCTAGTTAAACCCCTCGGCCACGGTATAAAAAGTCTGCAGCTCTCCAGCTCGAGGTGGGGAGTTCAGAGGAGCGAGAGTAGAGAGCGAAGAGAGAAGAGAGAAAAACAAAACTTAAAAATATATATATATACACAGGAACAGTGACAGCGACTGCCCAGCCTGACCTGTATATTTTGTGTTCGAGATTTGTTTTGTTTACACCTTTAATTTTGCTCTGTGAGCACAGTCTTTTTGTTAAAACGTTTTATTTATTTTTGTATTTAAATAAACGGCAAACGCCGCCTTTAACTGCAGTACTTGGTGTGTGTTTACCTTCCTGCTTCTGTCTGACGTCACCGCCCAGCCATCCTGTCACAAAAGCACATTAAGGAAGAGTGATAAGTGTCCAGAGGGAAAAGAGGAGTTCTACAGGTGCTGTCTGAAGAGGTGAGTCTTGAGGAAGCGCCGGAAGGTGGTCAGGGACTGGGCAGACATCTGTAGGAAGGTCATTCCACCACTGCGGGGTGAGGGTGGAGAAGGAGGCGGGCTCTGGAGGCAGGGGGCGTGGGAAGAGCCAGTCTTCTAGTGCAGGCGGAGCGGAGAGGTCGAGTGGGGGTGTAGGGAGAGATGAGGGTCTGGAGGTAGCTGGGTGCAGTCTGGTCAAGGCATCTGTAGGCTAGTACAACAGTCCTGAACTGGATGCGAGCGGTGATCGGGAGCCAGTGGAATGAGCGGAGCAGTGGAGTTGCGTGGGAGAAGCGAGGCAGAGAGAACACCAGGCGAGCAGCGGAGTTCTGGATGAGCTGGAGCGGATGGGTGGCAGATGCAGGGAGGCCAGCCAGGAGGGAGTTGCAGTAGTCTAGGCAGGAGAGTACCAGGGCCTGGACAAGGAGCTGGGTGGCGAGTTGGTGAGGAAGGTCGGATTCAGATGTTGCTCAGGAAGAATCGGCAAGTGTGCCAGAGTGGAGATGCTGGGAATAAGAGAGGCAGGGGTCCAGGGTGACTCCGAGGTTCTTAGCTGAGGAGGAGGGAGAGAGTGTGGTAGATTCCAGAGGAATGGAGATAGAGAGATCAGAGGAGGGGGAGGAGGAGGAGGGAAAGAAAATGAAGTCAGATTTAGAGAGGTTGAGTTTGAGGTGATGCGAGTGCATCCAGGAGGAGATAGCAAACAGACAGGTAGAGATACGGGAGGGGATGGTGGAGTCAGAGGTGGGGAAGGAGAGGAAAATCTGAGCATCATCAGCATAGAAATTGTATGAGAAACCATAGGATGCGATGAGGGGGCCCGGGGAGCGGGTGTAGAGAGAGAACAGGAGAGGACCCAAGACTGACCCTTGGGGGACTCCTGTTGAGAGAGGGCGAGGTGTGGCGGTTGCTCCACGCCAGGTTACCTGGTAAGTGCGGTTGGAGAGGTAGGAGGAGAACCAGGTCAGAGCAGTGCCAGAGATTCCCAGGTCAGCGAGACAGGATAGTAGAATAGAGCGATTGACAGTGTCAAAGGCAGCAGAGAGGTCGAGGAGAATTAGGACAGAGGAGAGAGAGGCAGCTCGGGCAGAGTTTAGTGAGTTAGTGACAGACAGGAGGGCGGTTTCAGTGGAGTGAGCAGAACCGAAGCCAGATTGGAGAGGGTCGAGCAGAGAGTGGTTGGACAGGAAAGCAGAGAGTTGGCGGTGTACAGCCCGCTCGAGGGTTTTGGAGAGGAAGGGTAGGAGGGAGACAGGACGGTAGCTCTGGAGGGAGGTGGGGTCAAGGGTAGGTTTTTTGAGGAGGGGAGTGGTAGAGGCTTGTTTGAAGGCAGAGGGAAAGAGACCAGAAAGGAGAGAGGTATTGAGAAGGGAGGAGATGAAGAAGTAGAGCAGGAGCAGCAGCTTGAAAGAGGTGAGTGGGGAGGGGGTCACAACCCACACGTGGTGGGTTTGTGGCCCTGGAGCAGGGAGGAGAGGTCAGTCTGAGAGGGGAGAGAAGGTGGAGAAGGAGGGTGAGTTAGTAGGGGACGCAGTGGGTGTAGGGGTTGGCGCGGGAGGGGGTGCGGGGGAGGGAGAGGTGTTAAAGAGTTTGTGGATATGGGTTGGAGAGATGGATATTGAAATCACCTAATAGGACAGTTGGGGTAGACAGAGAGGGAAGGGAGGAGAGGAGATAGTCGAGTTCATCGAGAAAGTGAGCGAGAGGTCCGGGGGGGGGTACAGTACAATTAGCAGGAGTTGACAGGGAGAGGTTAGTTGGACAGCATGAAATTCAAAGGTGTAACAGAGAGTGAGGAGAGGTCGGAGGGGACAGAAAAGAGTAAGAAGGGAGAAAGGAGAAGACCAGTCCCACCTCCCTGTCCAGTGAGACGTGGCGTATGGGATAGGACGTAGAGAGAGGACAGGGCGGCAGGAGTTACAGTGTTATCAGGGGACAGCCAGGTTTCAGTGAGAGCAAGGAAATCGAGAAAACGAGAGAGAGGTGGGAGGCAAAGACAGAGATGAAATCAGCTTTGTTAGCAGAAGAGTGACAGTTCCAGAGTGCACCAGAGAGAGTGCGAGGGGGGAGAGGGTGAGAGGGGGAGAGGCAGAGGTATGAGGTTAGAGGGGTTGGAGGAGCAGCGGCGGAGAGGGAGGGTACAGACCTGACTAGTAGATGGCGACTTCCAGAGCGCTGCTGGCGCAGGCCTCCCCTTGCAGGACTCCCACAGCTAGACTCACGGCTCTTTTGTTTTGAAGCTCTTCGGTTGGCTGGCGCTTTGTGCTACCGCACAAATAGCCTAACTGACTAATATAGCAACCAATCAAATTGCAAATCAACCTCTATTCATTTTAACCACACTCACCTGGTACTAATCAAACACTGCATCACCTAATTGAAACACCACCTTTATAATGTTATTTAAATATAGCTAATGTAAATTACTTGAAGCAGGATCACTTACCTATCTGCCTCAGACTCTGGTTACCTGTAGACTGTAGATATTGTAGATAACTGAGACATTGCTGCTCTAGAAAGAGTGCAAAGAAAACAACCAGAATTATCCCGGGTTTAAAAGGCATGTCGTATGCAGACAGGCTAAAATAACTGAATCTATTCAGTCTTGAACAAAGAAGACTATGCGGTGATCTGATTCATCCATCCATCCATCATCTGTAACCGCTTAATCCTATACAGGGCCGTGGTGAGCCAGAGCCTAACCCAGAAGATACAGGGCGCAAGGCAAGACTACACCCTGGACGGGACGCCAGTCCATTGTAGGGCAACGATCTGTATTGACAATGTCGACCCAAGGGACTTTTTTGACCTGAAAAAAGAAATAAGGACCAGGGGTCACAAATGGAGATTAGATAAAGGGGCATTCAGACCAGAAAATAGGAGGCACTTTTTTACACAGAGAATTGTGAGGGTCTGGAACCAACTCCCCAGTAATGTTGAAGCTGACAACCTGGGATCCTTCAATAAGCTGCTTGATGAGATTCTGGGATCAATAAGCTACTAACAACCAAACGAGCAAGATGGGCTGAATGGCCTCCTCTCGTTTGTAAACGTTCTTATGCGGACACACTCTCCAACAGCTACACCACCTGAAAAAATATATATAGACTCTCTGCAAAAAAACTCTGTTAATGCATCAGTTAGGGTTGATAATAAAACACAAAAGAAATACATTCCCAAGCAAGCAACCAGACAGCTATCAGACAAACAACATTCAACTCTGTAGATAATGCCCTAATTATATATATATATATATATATATATATATATATATATATATATATAATGATCCTCTGATGGAATTAAGCAATGTTGATATATACCTACTTCACAGTCAACAGCTAAGGATAAACAGTAACTAAAATGCCCTTTAGGTGGGTCTTATAGCAGCAAGCAAAATATAAACATGTATTCCTGTTTACATACATGTAATACCATGCTTACTACCCAGCAGTGTATATAGTTATGCATGTAATACTGTACACCCATGCTTACTACCCTGCAGTGTATATAGTTAGAAAAGCAACTAAGCAGTTATATTAAGCAACTAATATGAAAGTATTATTTACTGCACTAAATAAAATGGGTGGACGGCAACAGCATTTGAAACCACTAGCCCTTTAGATTTTGCAGGCACACTAAAAAGATTAATGTGAGCATAATGGACAATTATGAACTTGATTTTCCTTACCTCACCATCCATTGAGTGTGTGTCCCTTTGCAGGTGTCTAATGTACAGTACTGCAGAACCAGCTGCCACATCAATTTTAACCATCTTCCTGGGCTCCTTTAACACAAGCAGGCCCAAACCCCAGAACCCCAAGAACTGGAAGCTTTTTATATAGATCATCATTGATTTCTTCAGCAGACTGGCTCTTTTCTGTCTGGATAGAAAAGAAACACAATAAACACAGACTTACTATAAACAGTTCTAATATTGTCGATTTATTAACCAAAAAAAAAAAAAGAGATTAAACTTACTGTCAAAGGTCATTTTTTCTTCCCCGAGACCAAGACTTTTTAAGGCTTGTCGCTCAGCCTTTGTTGGGGCTATTGCTTGATCTTTGCTGGATAAGCAGCAGAAAGTGTGAGTCCATGTCTGTTTCACGTGAATATAAAGAAACGTAGCTGACGCCCTATCGCTATGCTTCTTAGGGCCAGCAGAGGTGTAAGGCTGGAACAGTCTTGTTACTTTGCCTAAAAAAGGGAAATAGAATCAAATTACATCTAAAGCATGTTTTGTATTGAAGCCATTACAACACTAAGCAATAGCTGGAAAAAACATTTACCGGCTTGAACTGAGGAAGATGGCTGAAGGAAAGGTATACATAAGAAGAACATAAGAACATAAGAAAGTTTACAAACGAGAGGAGGCCATTCAGCCCATCTTGCTCGTTTGGTTGTTAGGTCAACTTATTGATCCCAGAATCTCATCAAGCAGAGTTCTTGAAGGATCCCAGGGTGTAATTTTCAACAACATTTTTCAGTTTTTTGGTTCCAGACCCTCACAATTCTTTGGTTGGGTCCCGATGGCAGAAGAAGTAGCGGTTATCCCATTATTTTCTAGCTCATCAATGCACAGCTTCAGCAGTTCTGAAATGCGATGTTTACGAGATTGATTCTATTTATAAAGTATTAGAAAAATACTGTTTACTTCACCTCATGCTCATCTATGGCAGTCAACGAATACATTTCAGATCACCTCAGATTTTAATAGACTTGTATAAAGCCAAAGTAGCTAAGGAAATCACGAGTAGTCACTAATAAAGAGAACTGAAATCATGAATCATTTATTGAATTGTTATTTTCTTCTGACTATGCATAAAGTTTTTGCGAAGTGTTTTCAAACATTTTGAAGCATTTCATGCATCTCTGTTCAGTGTGTATCACGATTATATTTGAAACCACACCATTTAGGTTTACCATGATTACACACACCATCACAGGTGCATAATGGACAATTACACACACCATCACTCACCATCCATTGATTACACACACCATCACAGGTGTACCATGATTACACAGAACCATCACAGGTGTACCATGATTACACACACCATCACAGGAATCAGCCCAAATGATTACACACAACCATCACAGAACCCTTATGAATTGGACACCATCACAGGTGTCATCATGATTACAGACACCTTCACTGGTGGACAGAATTAAACACACCATCACAGGTGTAAACAGTGATTAACACACACCATCACAAAAAAACATGATTAAACTTACACACCATCACAGGTGTACCATGATTACACACACCATCACAGGTGTACATGATTACACACACCATCACAGGTGTACCATGTTTCACGTGAATATAAAGAACCATCACAGGTGTACATGATTACACACACCATCACAGGTGTACCATGATTACACACACCATCACAGGTGTAGAATGATTACACAAACCATCACAGGTGTACCATGATTACAACACCATCACAGGTGAAAACATGATTACACACCATCACAGGTGAACCATGATTACACACACCATCACAGGTGTACCATGATTACACACACCATCACAGTTGTGTACCATGATTACACACACCATCACAGGTGTACCATGATTACACACACCATCACAGGTGTACCATGATTACACACACCATCACAGGTGTACCATGATTACACACACCATCACAGGTGTACATGATTACACAACCATCACGGGTGTCCCACCATGATTACACACACCATCACAGGTGTACCATGATTACACACACCATCACAGGTATTAGAAAACCATGATTACACACACCATCACAGGTGTACATGATTACACACACCATCACAGGTGTACCATGATAAACACACACCATCACAGGTGTACCATAAAGAACACAAACCATCATCATTTGTACCATGATTTCACACACCATCACAGGTGTACCATGATTACACACACCATCACAGGTGCATTTGATGCATCACCTGTTCAGGTGTACCATGATTACACACACCATCACAGGTGTACCATGATTACACACACCATCACAGGTGTACCATGATTACACACACCATCACAGGTGTACCATGATTACACACACCATCACAGGTGTACCATGATTACACACACCATCACAGGTGTACATGATTACACACACCATCACAGGTGTACCATGATTACACACACCATCACAGGTGTACCATGATTACACACACCATCACAGGTGTACCATGATTACACACACCATCACAGGTGTACCATGATTACACACACCATCACAGGTGTACATGATTACACACACCATCACAGGTGTACCATGATTACACACACCATCACAGGTGTACATGATTACACACACCATCACAGGTGTACATGATTACACACACCATCACAGGTGTACCATGATTACACACACCATCACAGGTGTACCATGATTACACACACCATCACAGGTACCATGATTACACACACCATCACAGGTGTACCATGATTACACACAACATCACACACAACATCACCAGGTGTACCATGATTACACACACCATCACAGGTGTACATGATTACACACAACATCACAGGTGTACCATCACAGGTGTACCATGATTACATGTACCATGATTACACACAACATCACATGTATACCATCACAGGTGTACATGATTACAAACACACCATCACAGGTGTACCATGATTACACACACCATCACAGGTGTACCATGATTACACACACCATCACAGGTGTACCATGATTACACACACCATCACAGGTGTACCATGATTACACACACCATCACAGGTGTACCATCATTGTACATGTTACACACACCGTCACAGGTGTACCATGATTACACACACCATCACAGGTGTACATGATTACACACACCATCACAGGTGTACCATCATAAGAACATAAGAAGACTAAGAAAGTTTACAAACGAGAGGAGGCCATTCAGCCCATCTTGCTTGTTTGGTTGTTAGTAGCTTACTGATCCCAGAATCTCATCAAGCAGCTTCTTGAAGGATCCCAGGGTGTCAGCTTCAACAACATTACTGGGGAGTTGGTTCCAGACCCTCACAATTCTCTGTGTAAAAAAGTGCCTCCTATTTTCTGTTCTGAATGCCCCTTTATCTAATCTCCATTTGTGACCCCTGGTCCTTGTTTCTTTTTTCAGGTCAAAGAAGTCCCCTGGGTCGACATTGTCTATACCTTTTAGGATTTTGAATGTTTGAATCAGATCGTGGCGTAGTCTTCTTTGTTCAAGACTGAATAGATTCAATTCTTTTAGCCTGTCTGCATCGACATGCCTTTTAAACCGGGATAATTCTGGTTGCTCTTCTTTGCACTCTTTCTAGAGCAGCAATATCCTTTTTTGTAACGAGGTGACCAGAACTGAACACAATATTCTAGGTGAGGTCTTACTAATGCATTGTAGAGTTTTAACATTACTTCCCTTGATTTAAATTCAACACTTCTCACAATATATCTGAGCATCTTGTTAGCCTTTTTATAGCTTCCCACATTGTCTAGATGAAGACATTTCTGAGTCAACATAAACGCCTAGGTCTTTTTCATAGTTCCCTTCTTCAATTTCACTATCTCCCATATGATATTTATAATGCACATTTTTATTGCCCGCATGCAATACTTTACACTTTTCTCTATTAAATTTCATTTGCCATGTGTCTGCCCAATTCTGAATGCTGTCTAAATCATTTTGAATGACCTTTGCTGCTTCAACAGTGTCTGCCACTCCTCCTATTTTTGTGTCGTCTGCAAATTTAACGAGTTTGCTTACTATACCAGAATCTAAATCATTAATGTAGATTAAGAATAGCAGACATGTACAATATCATTGTACATGTTACACACACCATCACAGGTGTACATGATTACACACACCATCAAAGGTGTACCATCATTGTACATGTTACACAAACATCACAGCAGCTATATGGCATATTTACTGTGCACAATAAATAGCACTTTTTCCCCCGAATTCGATATGTTTATATTTGGATCGTTATTATAAATCTGCCAGACGCATACATATTATAACAATCCCTCTGTTCCCGCAGGCAGGCCCATCACACAGAGCAAGGCAATCCACACACAGGCGGAGGGTGGGCACGAACCCAGGACCTCTCGCACTAAAGCATAGCGCCAATATCGCTGTACAAAACAGCCAGCTCCTTTGCGAGGAGCGTATATCGGGCTCATGTCTTCGTGTGTGATTAGGTCACCTACCAGCCCTGTTGCTGCCTTCCCCCGTGCATGCTACACTACATTCAGATCCTCGATATTGGATATAACAGGACAGATGGCACACAACAACATTATGAATAAATGCATTGCCATTTTTTCTTGTTTATGACGATATAATTGTTTTCTCCTGACCATTCATAAGCCAACCCCTTCTTCGCAGCACAAACTGATTCCCTCTGCGAAGCATAAACCGATTCCCTCTGCGAAGCATAAACCGATTCCCTCTGCGCAGCATAAACTGATTCCCTCTGCGGAGCACAAACCGATTCCCTCTGCGCAGCATAAACCGATTCCTCTGCGCAGCAAACCGATTCCCTCTGCGCAGCATAAACCGATTCCCTCTGCGAAGCACAAACCGATTCCCTCTGCGCAGCATAAACCGATTCCCTCTGCGAAGCATAAACTGATTCCCTCTGCGCAGCAAAAACTGATTCCCTCTGCGCAGCACGAACTGATTCCCTCTGCGGAGCACGAACCTCTTCCCTCTGCGCAGCACAAACTGCTTCCCTCTGCGGAGCCCTCAGCGCTGTATGTGACAGACTTTTGTCCGAAACGCGCCTCACGGTGTACAGGAGGGTGCAGCTTTGTTATCGCTCGTTTTTTGTTATACTGATGTCATTATGGGGGCAAAAGTATTTTTAACCCCATGTATCACTGCACCATTAAAAACATACTAGCACAGCATGCATTTTAAAACGAATTGGACGTATACTTCCGTTTTACATGAGCCTCACCTCCGGGAAATAGTGGCTGGTTAAGGAATTTTGACCTCATCTACCGGAAATGTGTTAGATAAATGTTGGTTATATAATAACAATATGACACATTTACAAATATATAATCAAACAAATGTTTTCTGCAGGATACTATGGATTGTCTTTATTTAAATTCACGAATTGGTTATGTTATCAAAGGAATTTGGCCTCATGGCCGGAGGTGGAATTGCGCCCATACCATCCATACCAGTGTTGGGGAATGTTGACCTCACCTTCCGGAAGTGTGGCAGAAAACCCTCCAATTTGCATTTCCATGTTGACAATTTTACCCTCTTTTGGATTGTTTAAACAACTGTTTTTCGTTTTTATTGATTATTGATTAAATCTTTATTTCCTTATTTTATTATTTCAATCTTATTTTTTGACCCACGGTTGTCTCCCGGATCCGGAAGGGACCTCTTCTAGCTGGCCGAGTGACTCGCTCTATTCGGTGTTTGGATTTTTTTTTTTTCAGAGCTGAATTTTTTTCACTTTTTTTTTTTTTTTTTTTTTTTTTTATTTCAGAGAGAAGATATAAACCCGGAAGTTTTCCTCGGTCGTTTGCAAACGGGGTGAGTAAGTGAACGCGTGAGGTTTACTGGGCGAACGCAGTAGGTATTTTCACAGGATAAATAATGTCGATAATAACATATTCACAACTAAAGCGGGTATTTACTGAACACGATTTACGGGCGAGCTTGGTGATTGATTTACATTTTCATTACAGAAGATGAATTCAGGCACCGATTAATAACAATACACAGCCGTTAACACTTTGTTTTTAAAGATTTTGACGCGCTTGTATTTTAATAACCCTGGTGGTGATTTTCTTACAATAATGTACTCATAAAATCCAGTCCTGGCGCCTTTGTCCATGTATGTATGTATGTATGTATGTGTGGCAATAATAGCATACGCCACAAATTTATTGAAATATGCAGCAAAATATCGGTACACTTACCGATATATAAAGACAATGTAACACAATAATGTGAACATGTGAAGATACTGACGCACGTCTGGTACATACAATAATATTAATCTAGCCATAATAAAATCTCCTCGCGATGAGTGAAACATACTCGATTCCCGCCAGGTAATACATTACTTTGTAACCGTTCAAACCTTTTGTTCAAAACCTTGTACATACAAACAACACAATATACATAGATATATATATATATATAAAATCTATTATATCCGGTTGTTTTGGATTAAGGACTTGTAGTCCAAAACGTCCTGATTATAATTACTTTTTTTATTATTAATAATTCACTTTTTTGTGTACCTTTATTAGCTTTTTCTTTTTGATGTTGCTCCTTTTGATACACAGCACTTTTACTTTATAGAATTATATATATATATATAATATACAATTACACACTTTTCTTTTTTAAACAGCTGAAGGGCTTTTGTCGGAAACGTCCTGAAAATAAAATATTTTTTAATCTTTTAAACTTTTTGTGTACGTTTTTTAAAAACCCTTTCTTTCATATGCCTTCAAAAAAAAAACTGGAAATTCAGTAACAAAACCTTTGTTAAAATAACGTTAAGCTTGCAGTTCAAAATCAAAAGTCAGGAAATGGGACGTTAAGGCTGCACGCAACCCCTATCAGCCTATGCATCGCATTGGTGGAGCATTTGTCATGTGATTAGTCATTCGTGATGACATTGCTTATATCATGTATAACGTCATATCTGATGCAATGCATAGGCTAACAGGGGTGAGTTAAGGTTGCGTGCAGCCTTAACGGCCCATTTCCTGACTTTTGATTTTTAACTGCAACCGTAACGTTATTTTAACAAAGGTTTTGTTACTGAATTTCCAAAGTTTTTTTTTTTTTTTTTAACTTGAGTCTACTACAGTATCAATTTCTAAAGTCCTACACACGTGGAAGGAAATATGTTGTACAGCAACCCATGAAGTGGAGAGCACATAAATAAAGGCAGCCAGCCTGGTATAATGCAGGTGAAACAGGACATTTCTAAGAGATCCAAGTAAAACACTGCCTCCCAACACATTGTTTTGTTTTACACCCAGGATTAGGGTCATAAAAATGTGAGCTCAGCTACTGAAATGTGTCAACTGACTTATTACTGTCTTTATGAATACATCTGTCCCTACGCACATGACTTTATCATACACCACAGCAATCCAGTAAGGAGACCAGCTTTGTTTTTGTATACAAAATTTTCTAACTGCAAAAACATGCTAGTTATTATCTATTAGTGAAACGTATGTAATGCTCCATACAGCATACCGTGTACACAGTATCATGAACATGAGACATAAATGTAGCCTATAGTATAAATATTACAACTGAGTGCAAATGTTAACTTGTTTAAGCATTTAAACCCAAAGGATCGCCATTAGAATATGGATCTGTTAAAAAATAATAATATCATGATTTTATGAAGAACTAGTTTGTGTTGCTAAGCGTTTACCTCAGTATTCCATGAGTAATGCGGTTTTCTCAGAAAGCATCTGTGGTGTGTTCAGGTTCTTTCAGTTTAATCCACGTGGACCCTGTACTCTACTTCCAGTTGTGTGTAAATAGCAACTTCATATAGTACCATTTTTAATTAAAATATTCTATTGACATGCAGCGGTTCATACCTGTTTTGTGAAGGCTTTGTTATAGGTAACTTTTTTTTTAAATAGGGTTGAGTGCATATTTGTGCAGCCAGCTAAATTTCAGTGTTAGGCTACTTTAACCCAATGCAATTCCATATTTCTGTTTTTGTAGAAGGGACGCTATTTATTCTTTTCAATGGGTGAACTCAGTGTTGATAGGCATTGTATAAGTGTGTTTAATGTATCAAATTATGAATTAAAAACTCTTTACAGATGTTATAGAAAATGCTAAACTTACTCACACACCCAGAAAAAAGTTTTAGAAAGGCCTCCCGTGCTTTCCAATTGCATGAACAGTCCTAAACATTATTTGCAGCTTTTAAAAATTAGCTGCTTTGAGCGAAGCTAAAGCCTTCTCTGCTTGTAGAGGCTATGTGCAGGGCGCGAAATAACTGGCGGCAATTACCGCAGTGCCCAAGTCACTTACCGCAATGCCACTTGCCGCAATGCCTCTCAAATTAAAAATAACTTAAGGCAAAAGTTTCCTGTATGCCTGCCCGTCATTGCTGCCAGTGTCTGTCAGCACCAGCACATCCCATCTACAACCCATTCACAAACCTGCTCAGCGTCAGCTGGCCCGTTCTGTCACAATTCAGTTGAATTCTGTCTAATCTCGTCCTGCGAGAAAATGACTCATTATCAATGTATTATTGTTGCCATTCTTTTTACTGTGCACCTCCCAACACTAAGCCCTGAGAAAGACATAGTGTAGCATTGGTTAAACAGAGGGAGGGACACTGTTAGACTGAGCGTCACTGTGCAATTTTTCCGTCTGTGAGCTCCATGCTAACTCAAAGAAGTTTAAAAAGAAAGAAGGAAGAATAGCTGTCTAAACAGCAAAGTGTTGTAGGATTAAGAACATAAGAAGAGCATAAGAGCATAAGAAAGTTTACAAACGAGAGGAGGCCATTCAGCCCATCTTGCTTGTTTGGTTGTTAGTAGCTTATTGATCCCAGAATCTCATCAAGCAGCTTCTTGAAGGATCCCAGGGTGTCAGCTTCAACAACATTACTGGGGAGTTGGTTCCAGACCCTCACAATTCTCTGGGTAAAAAAGTGCCTCCTATTTTCTGTTCTGAATGCCCCTTTATCTAATCTCCATTTGTGACCCCTGGTCCTTGTTTCTTTTTTCAGATCAAAGAAGTCCCCTGGGTCGACATTGTCTATACCTTTTAGGATTTTGAATGTTTGAATCAGATCGCCGCGTAGTCTTCTTTGTTCAAGACTGAACAGATTCAGTTCTTTTAGCCTGTCTGCATACGACATGCCTTTTAAACCCGGGATAATTCTGGTCGCTCTTCTTTGCACTCTTTCTAGAGCAGCAATATCCTTCTTGTAGCGAGGTGACCAGAACTGAACACAATATTCTAGATGAGGTCTTATTGATGCATTGTGAAGTTTTAACATTATTTCCCTTGATATAAATTCAACACTTTTCACAATATATCCTAGCATCGCAAATGCAATACATTCAGCTAGATCACCCTTTTTCTCTAACCTTGTTAAGAACAGTTCCACCAACCCCAGGTACCTTTCTTCTACAATAAACTGCATGCGGCAACCAATTGCGTGTCTACACCCTCCGGTTCCAAAGAGCAATATGATACATTTCTAACTAAAATTGAAACCATTAGGCATCAGTTGTTATCTTCTGCTTCAAACAGTGTTCTGCCACCTGTTCCATCTGGATTTCTAGGAACCTACTTGTTTGACTTTGCTAAGGTTACTCCACCTAGCCTGGCTGAAATGGTTACTAAAATGAAGCCTACGACTTGTTCCTTAGATCCGGTGCCTACATCACTCATTGTGTCAAACTTTTTAGTCCTTAGTCCTTTAATGACTCGTATTATTAATGAATCTCTGAGCTCCAGAGTAGTTCCCTCTGCATTTAAATATGCTGTTGTGACTCCCCTGTTAAAAAACAACCTTAGATCCAGATGCTCTTTGTAATTATAGGCCTATTTCAAATCTGCCATTTTTGGCAGAAATCGTGGAACGTGTGGTGGCTCATCAATCACAGAACTATCTCTGAATGTGGCATCTGTGAACCATGTGAGTCAGGATTTAGACCGCTGCACAGTGCTGAAACAGCCCTTGTTAAGGTTGTAACGATGTGTTTATGGCAGCTGACTCAGGTGTGCTTTCCATTGTGGTTCTGTTAGACCTCGGTGCTGCATGTGACTCTGTTAATCACACTATTCCTGTTTGGAATCATGTGTGCATCTCTGGCACTGCTCTCCAGTGGTTTAGATGTTGTCCAAGGAACAAAAGGCTAGAAAAATCTACTTGCCTCCTCCCCGTCACACACAACACACACAAAAAAGTCAAATATAACTTGTAGTATTTTGATTTTATTTAGTGAACACAATCAATCAATTAGTGAGTAACAGGAGCGGGTCTAGCCTTGTAGCTGGACTGGTTCACTAAATTCTTCAAGATACACAAAAGGTTCCCTGTGACCCCACCTCACCTCAACAAAAGTATAACATACTTTAAGGAAATGTTCCTTTCAGTGCAGTTTGGAACACATTAGTAAATTTAAGTAACATATTAAGAGTACAGCTATAATAAGCAATACTTGGGAGTTATTCAAATATAAAAATAGCTTCTGCCTGTTTTTTTCCACTTTCTCTATAAGCTGAATCCAGCTCCTTACGTACAGGTGTTTTAGTTTGTTGCATCACAGATATGAAATCATTGCCAACTATTACTGCTGCTTTGTGGAATTCAGGTTTTTCTTGACGTTCTTTCAGTTTTGTATCTGCTGAACCCCAGCTTTTTAAAGGACTTGTGTATAACCTGTCTAGTTTCTCTGCATTTTTTTACTGTTTTTCTACCAAAGTGGACGCAATATTTACAGTAGGCTCCATCAAATTCTGCAAAGACAATATCGTTTTTTTTCTTTTGTTTATTTCTAGGATATATAAATGTCTGCTAGTACTGTACTGTGTGACAGCTCATCTCTGTTTATAATTCACCTGTCTGCTAGTACTGTCCTGTGTTAAACACTCATCTCTGTTTCCTGCGCATGCGCCATCTCTGGTACTGCGTTCAAAGGGTGTTTTTCATAGATTACGGTATGTCATCATTACCATAGGTTATGTTTTTTGTAGAGTCATCCTGGGTAAGAGTAAAATAGGAAAGGGTATATTGCAACAGTATCAGTCTTGTACTGGTGTTAAAAAAAGTGAGTGAGGACAGAAAGTGTTATCGTATCGGTATATTCTAAATCTAAACTATTTTTTACCAGTATCGTTCTGATGCTAGTGTGAACAGGGCGCTAGCTTTTTTTTGTCAACTTGTCCTTTCCTAGCATACACTTTTACACTTCATTGAGTGCAAAGTTAGGCTGTTTCCCCTCCATAGACCCCAATGTTAAAGCCAGGCTGTTTCCCTCATAGACCCCAACGTTAAAGCCAGACTGTTTCCCCTCATAGACCCCAATGTTAAAGCCAGGCTGTTTCCCCTCATAGACCCCAATGTTAAATGTTAATGTTAAAGCCAGGCTGTTTCCCCTCATAGACCCCAATGTTAAAGCCAGGCTGTTTCCCTCATAGACCCCAACGTTAAAGCCAGACTGTTTCCCCTCATAGACCCCAATGTTAAAGCCAGGCTGTTTCCCTCATAGACCCCAATGTTAAAGCCAGGCTGTTTCCCCTCATAGACCCCAATGTTAAAGCCAGGCTGTTTCCCTCATAGACCCCAATGTTAAAGCCAGGCTGTTTCCCCTCATAGACCCCAATGTTAAAGCCAGGCTGCCCAATAAGCACGTTTCAAATACAATTCCACAGGAAAGACCCGCAAACAAGTATCAGATGATTACATTTTAATCTGAAAGACATGTCTTTAAAGCTGTAATTCTACTGTATTAAACCCTGTACAGAACTACAGCAGCTGCCCAACATGGTGTCTGTATAAAGTTGTAATCTAGTGTGTTGGCATTGCATGCTGTGTGCTGGGCAGAGCCTCGCTGTGCTGTACTGTACACAGGGCAATGCTGGCAGGACCACACTAAATAACACTGATATAAAAGCCTGTACAGAACTACAGCAGCTACCCCACACCTCTATAGGTTGTCTTCACCAGTGATATTGAGGAAATTATAAGTCCAGTACAATCAGTAAAGCAAACACAAGCACTTGTACAGCTTCATGCTGTGCACAGAACACAGTGAAAATGTAGCGGACAGTTGAGTGTGATTGTTCGTGTTTGTGCTGGAGGGTTTGATTTCTCTCTCTCTTTTTTCAGGAGCGATGGAAGACTCTCATTTTAATTCTTCGTATTTCTGGTCTCCGGTCTCCACGGGGCAGGTAGGACACAGTCGTCGTCTCCGATGCTCTGAAATGTTTCTCACGCTTGTTCACATGAGGAGAGTCTAATGAGAAGTCCCCAGATTCTGTATTTTAAAACTCTTAATATATTATTATTATTATTATTTGTTTATTTAGCAGACGCCTTTATCCAAGGCGACTTACAGAGACTAGGGTGTGTGAACTATGCATCAGCTGCAGAGTCACTTACAATTACGTCTCACCCGAAAGACGGAGCACAAGGAGGTTAAATGACTTGCTCAGGGTCACACAGTGAGTCAGTGGCTGAGGTGGGATTTGAACCGGGGACCTCCTGGTTATAAGCCTGTTTCTTTAACCACTGGACCACACTGCCTCCTTTAAATATAAACTTATAGAACCATTCAGTCACCTCAGCGACTGTCTTTAACAGCGTTGTTTCCCCTCAGATTGAGAACACCATGTTTATCAATAAGATGAAGGACCAGCTTGTCTCGGTAGACAAGGCTGGCAGCTTCGCTCCCCCTGGCAGCACCTCTCACTACCCCACAGCCGTGCTCACCATGCCAGGCGCCGCGGTTACTATGGAGACGGGCCGAGGAGGGGGGAAGCCTCAGGAGGCGGGGGGGCACCTCCACCCCCCCCACACCTCCCAGCAGAACATCACTGTGGTCCCAGTACCATCCACTGGGATCATGACTGCTGCTGGTGAGTTTTATAGTTCGGTGACACACACTAGTTTTGAAGCCAATAATATAAAATCAGAACTGCTGCTTGTATCCTGCAGCAAAGGGGATTATTTTGAAAATGTGGTTTTATTGTCAGTTTACTAACTTCTCTTTCTCCAAAGTCCAAACCTACTGTGCTTTTGTACTTCAGCTGTGTTGCTAAGTGCAGTTGTGCACTCGATGTGATTCCCCTTGTAGCTCCACAGTGCCAGGGTTTGTTACCAGGCTTTGAGGCGCCCCTGGCACTGTGACCCTGTGTTTGATTGACTGCTCTGTTACCTCTTTGATAACTTCCTGTTTTATGAAAAGGCTCCATTGTGTCTCCCACTCGCTAGATTACCCAGAATACATCACTTCCCCTGCCGTGCAGTGCCTGTCCGCACGAGTACACAATACAACTGTACAATACTACACAACCACAGGTACAACTACACAGTACAACACACAATTACTCAATACCACTGCACAACACATACAGACACACTCAGAGCTGCAGTACTGACAAGCTGGTGCTGTGTCTCTGTGTTGCTGTGAGAGTCTGTCAGCATGGATCTCGTCTCTCTGTGTTGCTTTGTCTCTGTTGCTGTGAGTGTCTGTCTGCAGGGAGCTTGTCTCTCTGTGTTGCTGTAAGTGTCTGGCTGCATGGAGCTCGTCTCTCTGTGTTTCTGTGAGTGTCTGTCTGCAGGGAGCTCGTCTCTCTGTGTCGCTGTGAGTGTCTGTCTGCAGGAAGCTTGTCTCTCTGTGTTGCTGAGAGTGTCTGTCTGCAGGGAGCTTGTCTCTCTGTGTCTCTGAGTGGCTGCAGGGAGCTCGTCTCTCTGTGTCTCTGAGTGTCTGTCTGCAGGGAGCTTGTCGCTGTGTTTCTGTGAGTGTGTCTGCAGGGAGCTCGTCTCTGTGTTTCTGTGTCTCTGTGTCGCTGTGAGTGTCTGTCTGCAGGGAGCTCGTCTCACTGTGTTTTTGTGTCTCTGTTGCTGTGAGTGTCTGGCTGCAGGGAGCTTGTCTCTCTGTCTGCGAGTGTCTGGCTGCAGGGAGCTCGTCTCTCTGTGTTTCTGTGAGTGCCTGTCTGCAGGGAGCTTGTCTCACTGTGTTTCTGTGTCTCTCTGTTGCTGTGAGAGTCTGTCAGCATGGATCTCGTCTCTCTGTGTTGCTTTGTCTCTGTTGCTGTGAGTGTGTCTGCAGGGAGCTTGTCTGTCTGTGTCGCTGTGAGTGTCTGTCTGCAGGGAACTCGTCTCTCTGTGTTTCTGTATCTCTGTGTTTCTGCGAGTGTCTGTCTCCAGGGAGCTCGTCTCTCTGTGTTTCTGTGAGTGTCTTCCTGCAGGGAGCTCGTCTCTCTGTGTTGCTGTGAGTGTCTGGCTGCAGGGAGCTCGTCTCTCTGTGTTTCTGTGAGTGTCTGTCTGCAGGGAGCTCGTCTCAGTGTTTCTGTGTCTCTGTGTTGCAGGTCTGGTGATCACCACTCCCCAGGGAGCGCTCGTCTCCTCTGCCCCGCCAGGCTCAGTAGCCGGTCAGTCCTTCTCAGTGGCCGGAGTCACTGGTCATCCTTCAGCTGCCACCATGATAGTGTCCACGCTGCACCCCTCCCCTGGCACAGCGCCACCTGCAGGTGAAAGGGATATCGGCACAGCATCACGAAATTACCAGTGCTATAACTAGACTTGATGGAATTAGCCGTGCTATAACTAGACTTGATGGAATTAGCAGTGCTATAACTAGACTTGATGGAATTAGCAGTGCTATAACTAGACTTGATGGAATTAGCAGTGCTATAACTAGACTTGATGAAATTAGCAGTGCTATAACTAGACTTGATGGAATTAGCAGTGCTATAACAAGACTTGATGGAATTAGCAGTGCTATAACTAGACTTGATGGAATTAGCAGTGCTATAACTAGACTTGATGGAATTAGCAGTGCTATAACAAGACTTGATGGAATTAGCAGTGCTATAACTAGACTTGATGGAATTAGCAGTGCTATAACTAGACTTGATGGAATTAGCAGTGCTATAACTAGACTTGATGGAATTAGCAGTGCTATAACTAGACTTGATGGAATTAGCAGTGCTATAACTAGGCTTGCTACTATTTGATTTTAATTTTTTTTGCCAAATCGACAATTAATATCAACGTTTATTTTAGAAATAATTTTAAGTTTATTTTTCAGTTCAAGTAGAAAATGTGTGAAATCGACCATTTTGCTTTAAAAAAAAAAAAAACATACTTTTTGTGGCATTGAGAAATGTCTCATGTAGAGAAACCCCTGTATCATATTCAACATGCAACAAAACCATGGTATACCAACATTCTAATTGAAATAACGTTTTGTCACAGCGGAGCTATACCTTGTAAAGCTAAAGATCCTACACAAACCGCAGAAAATAATATGCACAGAACAAAACCTTAGATAGTTGAACAGAACTAACTTGCACTTATTATTTGGAGTCTGAGCTCCACCCCTCTCCTGCTTCAGCATTGGAGGCAAGGCAGACGGGCCCACTTCCTGCCGCGGAGACTTCAGCTCTTGGTCAGGGTATTGTGCACAATATTCATTAAGTGTAAGCAAAAGCTTAACCCGTGCTTAGAATGACAGGCTCTGTAGCTGGCAAATGAAAGTGCACAGTCGGTGCAGGTCTTGATGATTGACAGTCATTTAAACGAATAAGAGCATTCTAGCATTGCTTCAGTCAGCAAGATCTGTCAGGACAGGATGAAGTGACTGACAGAGAAACTACACTAGCCTATTAAGGGACCACTGAGATGACTGACAGCGACACCTGGCCATTCAGAGCGGAACGGAGATGGGACAGACAGCAAGTATAAAAACTACACAAACTAGAGATGATTTCAAATTGATTATATTTGGTAAGAATATAAAAAACAGTGAGTGGTTTTGCCGACGCTTATCCGATATAAATTTATTTCAGTCGAGCTCTTTTTGGGGAATTTGACGTTTACCGATTACAATTGAAAAGCAGCAAGCCTAACTATAATACACTGATATATACTTGTCATAATTAGGGTTTTTATTGTAATAATCCCGTTTCCTCTCCCCAGGTGAGAAGCCCAAACCCCCATCCTCCTCGGAGCCCCCCCCTCACCCCTCTCCCTCCTCCTCTCACACCCACCCAGCGCCCCCCCCTCTCCACACCCCGGGCAAGCGCGGGCGCAAGAAGAAGCAGCCAGGAGGGGGCGGAATCAACAGAGCCATCATGACAGCACACTCCGCCATCACTGGCGGCAACCAGGCCATGATACTGGCACACCTAGCAGCAGGGGGGCAGGTGAGAGAGAGAGACTTTTGACTTTTAAACACTCCTTTATTAACAAATCACTTCTAACAAGTCACAAGTTTAAAAATAAAAAACACAAAAAAAGAGAGACTCCTTTTACAGCCTTAGCCTCCCCAGCGTGTCAGCACTAAAACCCTAAAAAACAAACAATTTAAACAATTAAATCATTATCATCATTTAGTTCACACAAAGCATTATCCACACACCATAAAACTTCAAATATTATTCATCATTTTATAGAAACTGTGTTCCAATTTTATCCATGTGGCCAATAGTATATTAAAAATAGTGAGCAGATTGATGTTTTCGTTACCAGCCATTTCCCCCTTTCTGCTCTTTAAAATTGATAATTTAGTCCCAGAATACAATTTGCCACCTGACATCTAAGTCTCCTGTTCTTTTTATATTGAACTCCCATAATAAAAACGTATTTACTAAAAATCAAAGAGAGTCTTTGGAATAAAAAGCTCAGATGTCTAGAAAGATTGCAGTCGGGTGCAGGTCATGAAAGCGTGAAACACAGTTTCCCTCTCGGCACAAAAAGGACAACAATCTGTAGTTTCTGGATTAATTACAGAAATGAATAAATTGACGACAATGATGGTGTGTATAATTCTCCATTGCAAATCTCCAGATCTCTTAAGAATAGGGGGCTATCCAGTAAAAAGCACTTGCTAGAGTGCAGGATGCGCTCTATAGCCTGGACGTCGCCGGTTCGAGTCCAGGCTATTCCACAGCCGACCGTGGGACGGGAGCTCTCAGGGGCAGCGCTCAATTGGCTGAGCGTCGTCCGGGGAGGAGGGTTGGGGTCGGCCAGGGTGTCTCGGCTCACCGCGCACCAGCGACCCCTGTAGTCTGGCCGGTGCCTCATGGCTTGCCTGTAAGCTGCCCAGAGCTGCGTTGTCCTCCCACGCTGTAGCTCTGAGGCGGCTGCACGGTGAGTCTGCAGAGGTAAAGAAGCGGCGGCTGACGGCACACGCTTCGGAGGACAGCGTGTGTTCATCTTCGCCCCTCCCGAGTCAGCGCAGGGGTGGTAGCGGTGAGCTGAGCCTAAAAATAATTGGGCATTTCAAATTGGGGAGAAAATAATAAAAAAAAAAAAACAAAACTAATTGGCAACGACTAAATTTAAAAAAAAAAAAAAAAAAAAAAAGGGGGGCTTGTACAGAGCCCTCCATGCCAGCCGCACATCCTCCCCCACCCCAAGCTGCTCCCTCCAGTGTGTATCCAGGATCCCCTGCAGGGCCGGAACACGCCTTTTCACAGCCGTCAGCCCGTTCTGCAGCCCCAGTGCAGCAGGTGCAGCCCAGCCGAGTTCTCCGCCCCAGCCGCGTTCTCAGTGCAGCCCCAGCCGAGCCGTCGCGTTCTCAGTGCAGCCCCAGCCGAGCCGTCGTGTTCTCAGGGCTGCTCCAGCCGAGCCGCCGCGTTCTCAGTGCAGCCCCAGCCGAGCCGCTGCGTTCTCAGTGCAGCCCCAGCCGAGCCGCCACGTTCTCGCTAAGGGACAGATCCCTCTCTAACACTGTCCTCCAGCACCTGCAGGAGATCTTCACACAACTCTCCAAGAAGCTTTGAAGAATTCCATAAGCAGGCCGGCAATGCCTGTAGCTTTCCGATGTGACGGGACGGCTGAGGGCCCTCTTGTCCCGCTCAGGGACCTGCGGGACCCCCTGGAAGAGCAGCTGTTCCTCCCTGTCCTGTGAGACAGCCTCTGCAGTGTACAGTCCAGAATAAAAGTCCAAAGTACAGCGCTGAATAGCTGCCGGCTGCCACAGTTCTTCCCCTGAATTCATCCTTAAACAGCGAATTTGCTTGCGCTCTGCTGCCCTCTTCTCCAGGCTGAAGAAGTACTGTGAGGGGGCAGAGAGCTCCCCATATTCGGACCCTACAGTGCGTCTATGACAGCGAACCCATCACCGCGTGACCCAGTACAGCGCAACCCCACCACCGCGTGACCCAATACAATACATCGCAACCCCATCAACGCGTGACCCAGTACAGCACAACCCCATCAACGCGTGACCCAGTACATCACAACCCCATCACCGCATGACCCAGTACATTGCAACCCCATCACTGCGTGACCCAATACATCGCAGCCCTATCACCGTGTGACCCATTACAATACAGCACAACCCCACCACCGCGTGACCCAATACATCGCAGCCCTATCCCCGTGTGACCCAGTACAGCACAACCCCATCACCGTGGGACCCAATACATCGCAACCCCATCACCGCGGGACCCAGTACATCACCGGGCAAAAGGGGACCATCAAACACATCGCAGCCCTATCCCCGTGTGACCCATTACAGCACAACCCCATCACCGCTTGACCCAGTACAGCACAACCCCATCACCGCGGGACCCAGTACATCGCAACCCCATCACCGCGGGACCCAGTACATCGCAGCCCTATCCCCGTGTGACCCAGTACAGCACAACCCCATCACCGCGGGACCCAATACATTGCAACCCCATCACCGCTTGACCCAGTACAGCACAACCCCATCACCGCGGGACCCAATACATCGCAACCCCATCACCGCGGGACCCAGTACAGCACAACCCCATCACCGCCGGACACATTTACAGCAACAGACCACCCGCGAGCCCTGTTACAGCGCAACTTTGTAGCTATACTGCTGCCTGCCCGAGATGCATTCAGGGTCTGAAGTTATTGTGAAGTAGCTGTATGGTTTGTTTACTATCTTTAAATCGCTCTCAAACGTAATTATTTACTATATATATATTTTTTTATTTCTCTTATTTGAATTTGCTCTTATTTACTACTGACGTTAATATTTTATAACTGCTCTTATCTGTAATGTGATATTTTGTAATGTGGATAAGGGTGTCTGCTAAATAGATAATAATAATAATAGAGGGAAAGTTTCTGTTCCGGGAAATATGATGTAATATTTAGCTGCCTCTTACCTTTAGTTTTGTCAAGAAACTTGCTGATCTCCTGAACAGTGTAAAGTTTTGTTTTGGTTTGGCTGACCTGGAATGTCAAGCTCCTCCTCTCCTCGTACACAGGCATGTCCCCCTAATACACAGGCATGTCCTCCTCATACACAGACATATCCTCCTCTCCTTGTACACACATGTCCCCCATACACAGACATGTCCTCCTCTCCTTGTACACACATGTACACAGGCATGTCCCCCTCATACACAGACATGTCCTCCTCTCCTCGTACACAGGCATGTCCCCCTAATACACAGGCATGTCCTCCTCATACACAGACATGTCCTCCTCTCCTTGTACACAGACATGTCCCCCTAATACACAGGCATGTCCTCCTCTCCTTGTACACAGGCATGTCCCCCTCATACACAGACATGTCCTCCTCTCCTCGTACACAGGCATGTCCCCCTCATACACAGACATGTCCCTCTCATACACAGACATGTCCTCTCCTTGTACACAGACATGTCCCCCTAATACACAGACATGTCCTCCTCTCCTCGTACACAGGCATGCCCCCCTAATACACAGGCATGTCCTCCTCTCCTCGTACACAGGCATGTCCTCTTCTCCTCGTACACAGCCCTGTCCCCCTCATACACAGACATATCCTCCTCTCCTCGTACACAGGCATGTCCCCCTCATACACAGGCATGTCCTCCTCTCCTCACACAGGCATGTCCTCTTCTCCAGACACAGCCCTGTCCCCCATACACAGACATATCCTCCTCTCCTCGTACACAGGCATGTCCCCCTCATACACAGGCATGTCCTCCTCTCCTCGTACACAGGCATGTCCTCTTCTCTTACACAGCCATGTCCCCCTCATACACAGACATGACCTCCTCTCCTCGTACACAGGCATGTCCTCCTCTCCTCGTACACAGATATGTCCCCCTCATACACAGGCATGTCCTCCTCTCCTCGTACACAGACATGTCCCCCTCTTGATTGATGGAGAGGGTATTGATTTGCTCTTGATTGATGGAGAGGGTATTGATTTGCTCTTGATTGATGGAGAGGGTATTGATTTGCTCTTGATTGATGGAGAGGGTATTGATTTGTTCTTGATTGATGGAGAGGGTATTGATTTGTTTTCTTGATTGATGGAGAGGTATTGATTTGTTTCTTGATTGATGGAGAGGGTATTGATTTGTTTTCTTGATTGATGGAGAGGGTATTGATTTGCTCTTGATTGATGGAGAGGGTATTGATTTGTTTTCTTGATTGATGGAGAGGGTATTGATTTGCTCTTGATTGATGGAGGGAGGGTATTGATTTGCTCTTGATTGATGGAGAGGGTATTGATTTGCTCTTGATTGATGGAGAGGGTATTGATTTGCTCTTGATTGATGGAGAGGGTATTGATTTGTTTTCTTGATTGATGGAGAGGGTATTGATTTGCTCTTGATTGATGGAGAGGGTATTGATTTGTTTTCTTGATTGATGGAGAGGGTATTGATTTGCTCTTGATTGATGGAGAGGGTATTGATTTGCTCTTGATTGATGGAGAGGGTATTGATTTGTTTTCTTGATTGATGGAGAGGGTATTGATTTGGTCTTGATTGATGGAGAGGGTATTGATTTGCTCTTGATTGATGGAGAAGGTATTGATTTGTTTTCTTGATTGATGGAGAGGGTATTGATTTGGTCTTGATTGATGGAGAGGGTATTGATTTGGTCTTGATTGATGGAGAGGGTATTGATTTGGTCTTGATTGATGGAGAGGGTATTGATTTGTTTTCTTGATTGATGGAGAGGGTATTGATTTGTTTTCTTGATTGATGGAGAGGGTATTGATTTGGTCTTGATTGATGGAGAGGGTATTGATTTGCTCTTGATTGATGGAGAAGGTATTGATTTGTTTTCTTGATTGATGGAGAGGGTATTGATTTGCTCTTGATTGATGGAGAGGGTATTGATTTGTTTTCTTGATTGATGGAGAGGGTATTGATTTGCTCTTGATTGATGGAGAGGGTATTGATTTGTTCTTGATTGATGGAGAGGGTATTGATTTGCTCTTGATTGATGGAGGGTATTGATTTGTTTTCTTGATTGATGGAGAGGGTATTGATTTGTTTTCTTGATTGATGGAGAGGGTATTGATTTGTTCTTGATTGATGGAGAGGGTATTGATTTGCTCTTGATTGATGGAGGGTATTGATTTGTTTTCTTGATTGATGGAGAGGGTATTGATTTGCTCTTGATTGATGGAGAGGGTATTGATTTGTTTTTCTTGATTGATGGAGAGGGTATTGATTTGCTCTTGATTGATGGAGAGGGTATTGATTTGTTTCTTGATTGATGGAGAGGGTATTGATTTTGATTTTCTTGATTGATGGAGAGGTATTGATTTGCTCTTGATTGATGGAGAGGGTATTGATTTGTTTTCTTGATTGATGGAGAGGGTATTGATTTGCTCTTGATTGATGGAGAGGTATTGATTTGTTTTCTTGATTGATGGAGAGGGTATTGATTTGCTCTTGATTGATGGAGAGGGTATTGATTTGCTCTTGATTGATGGGAGGGTATTGATTTGTTTTCTTGATTGATGGAGAGGGTATTGATTTGGTCTTGATTGATGGAGAGGGTATTGATTTGTTTTCTTGATTGATGGAGAGGGTATTGATTTGCTCTTGATTGATGGAGAGGGTATTGATTTGCTCTTGATTGATGGAGAGGGTATTGATTTGTTCTTGATTGATGGAGAGGGTATTGATTTGCTCTTGATTGATGGAGAGGGTATTGATTTGTTTTCTTGATTGATGGAGAGGGTATTGATTTGCTCTTGATTGATGGAGAGGGTATTGATTTGTTTTCTTGATTGATGGAGAGGGTATTGATTTGTTTTCTTGATTGATGGAGAGGGTATTGATTTGCTCTTGATTGATGGAGAGGGTATTGATTTGCTCTTGATTTGTTTTCTTGGTTTTTCCAGCACCACAGCTCTGACCCCTATGACCTTGGCAATGAAGATGAAGAGACAATCACAGCGAAGGACGGCAGCAGGTCCTATCGGTGAGATCTCTCATTCATATAATTTTATTTGTATTTTTAGTTTAACCCTGTTTTGATGCTCAATTCGAATGTCGTCTCACCGCTCCAACCCACACTGATCAGGGGTCTGAAGATGTAAAGCCAGTCTCCACTCACGCCCTGTCTGTCTGCCTGACACAGCTGGAAAGTCTCTTCCATTATTAGTGTCATTGTTATTCCTATTTCTTATGTGTTGCACATGCTTCGGTGCACCGTGTAATGCTTACCCCCCCAGTCAGCCCCGAGCTGTCTCCTCAGAAGTAAATATTTAACGTACATTGCACTGAAACATGCCTCGATTTAGTCAGAGAACCATTGGCAAACTCAGACCACAACGTTATCACATTTGAAGTGCTAGTTAAAACCCTAAACAATTACATCCCAAAAGTACACAAATCTAAATCTAAAACAAAATGGACAAAATGGTTTAATAGATCAATTAAAAAAATATTCAGAGAAAAAAAGCACTTTACAGAGCGTTTAAAAGGGACCAAAAACAAAGTACACAGAAAGAGTGCTTGGAACTGCAAACGCAAGTCAAAAAGGAAGTTAGAAAGGCCAAGAGAGAGATAGAAATCAATATTGCTAAGGGGGCTAAAACCAATTCCAAAAAGTTATTCCAATATTATAACAGTAAGAGAACATTCAAAGAGGAGGTTAAATGTCTAAGCGATACAAATGGCAAAATCATAGATGAACAGAAAAAAATAGCAAATATTCTAAATGATTACTTTTCACAAGTTTTTACAAAGGAGGACACGGACAACATGCCCGACATGTCGACCTGTTCCTATCCAGTTTTAAATAACTTTAGCATAACAGAGGCAGAAGTGTTAAAGGGACTAGGAGCTCTTAAAATAAACAAATCCCCTGGGCCGGATGAGATCCTCCCAATAGTACTCAAAGAAATGAAAAGTTATTTACAAACCGCTACCCAAGATCATGCAACAGTCTCTTGACACAGGGGTTGTACCGGCATACTGGAAAATTGCAAACGTAATACCAATCCACAAAAAGGGAGACAAAACCGAACCAGGTAACTACAGACCAATAAGCCTGACTTCTATTATATGGAAACTTATGGAAATTCTAGTAAGATCCAAAATGGAAAATTACCTATATAGTACCAATATCCTGGGAGACAGTCAGCATTGTTTTAGGGAAGGCAGATCGTGTCTAACTAACCTGCTTGATTTTTTTGAGGATGCAACACCGACAGTGGATAATTGCAAAGCATATGGCATGGTTTATTTAGATTTCCAGAAAGCTTTTGACAAAGTCCAGCATAAAAGATTAATCCTCAAACTGAACGCAGTAGGGATTCAAGGAAATGCATGCACATGGATTAGGGAGTGGTTAACATGTAGAAAACAGAAAGTACTGATTAGAGGAGAAACCTCAAAATGGAGCGAGGTAACCAGTGGAGTACCACAGGGATCAGTATTAGGTCCTCTGCTATTCCTAATCTACATTAGTGACTTAGATTCTGGTATAGTTAGCAAGCGTGTTAAATTTGCAGTCAAAAATAGGAGGCGTGGCAAACACTGTTGCAGCAGCAAAGGTCATTCATAATGATCTAGACAGCATTCAGAACTGGGCAGACACATGGCAAATGACATTTAATATAGAAAAGTGTAAGGTACTGCACGCAGGTAATAAAAATGTGCATTATAAATACCATATGGGAGATACAGAAATTGAAGAAGGAACCTGTGAGAAATAGCTAGGCGTTCATGTTGACTCAGAAATGTCTTCATCTAGACAATGTGGGGAAGCTATAAAAAAGGCCAACAAAATGCTCGGATATATTGTGAAAAGTGTTGAATTTAAATCAAGGGTAGTGATGTTAAAACTTTACAATGCATTAGTAAGACCTCATCTAGAATATTGTGTTCATTTCTGGTCACTTTGTTACAAAAGGATATTGCTGCTCTAGAAAGAGTGCAAAGAAGAGCAACCAGAATTATCCCGGGTTTAAAAGGCATGTCTTATGCAGACAGGCAAAAAGAATTGAATCTGTTCAGTCTTGAACAAAGAAGACTACGCGGCGATCTGATTCAAGCATTCAAAATTCAAAAAGGTATAGACAATGTCGACCCAAGGGACTTTTTGACCTGAAAAAAAGAAACAAGGACCAGGGGACACAAATGGAGATTAGATAAAGGGGCATTCAGAACAGAAAATAGAAGGCACTTTTTTACACAGAGAATTGTGAGGGTCTGGAACCAACTCCCCAGTAATGTTGTTGAAGCTGACACCCTGGGATCCTTCAAGAAGCTGCTTGATGAGATTCTGGGATCAATAAGCTACTAACAACCAAACGAGCAAGATGGGCTGAATGGCCTCCTCTCATTTGTAAACTTTCTTATGTTCTTTCTTAAGTCTGCAAAGTAGAAGTTGCTGTGATCAATTTTACTACCAAATGGCTGGAAATTTGCCAAAACGCGCCCCAAACATCAAACTGATTCTGTTCTCAAACCGTTTAAACGACTAACTCTTAACTTGGTAGGCATCATCCTGGGGAATTCAAATGTGGCAAAATGGTGTTCTTTTGTAAAACAAGATGGTTGCCAGACCTACATTTTCTTCTTCAATTTAAAACCGCTTCAGTTGAAAAACAGAAAAATTCAGAAAATGTAAACTTAGTTATGTTCTTAAATGTAGATGGTGTAAATAATCCCTTTCATACTGAAATATATTAAAATGGAAGCTTCTGTTTTATTTGTTGTTTTTCGCCCCCTAGCTGTCGTATGTGTGCCGTGACTTTCTTCTCCAAGTCTGAGATGCAGCTCCATTCTAAAACTCACACTGAGAACAAGCCCCACAAATGCCCGCACTGCTCCAAGACCTTCGCCAACTCCAGCTACCTGGCGCAGCACATCCGCATCCACTCGGGGGCCAAGCCCTACACCTGCTCCTACTGCCAGAAGGCATTCAGGCAGCTGTCCCATCTGCAGCAGCACACCAGGTAGCAACGTGGGAAGCCCCATGAAGCCAGGAGGGATGGGGCGAGTGCTCCATTACTCTTTTAAGTATTTGTGAATTCTTTCATTTAGTTAAGCTGACAAGAATGTCTAATTATAATAATTATAGCTAAGAAATCTTGGGAAAAAAACTAAAACCTGGTGGTACCTCGTGAGAGAGAGAACCTTGTATTGAAACATGAGGTATCTTTCATTTAGTGTCATTGTTATTCATTATCTCCTAATTATTTCTTTTTGTGTTGCTGTGTTGTTTTTTATTCAGAATCCACACTGGAGATAGACCCTATAAATGTGCACATCCCGGTTGTGAGAAAGCCTTCACCCAGCTCTCGAACCTGCAGGTAAGACTCTTCTCAGTCTGCTCATAAACTCCGACAGAAACTATAGGGTGACTGGAGCCGAGATGGCTCATACTTTCTCTTGTGCTTTTTCTGCAGTCCCACAGAAGGCAGCACAATAAAGACAAGCCCTACAAGTGCCATCACTGCCACCGCGCGTACACAGACTCTGCCTCGCTGGAGGTGCATCTCAGCACTCACACGGTTAAACATGCCAAGGTGTACTCCTGCGGTATGTGCAACCGCGCCTACACCTCGGTGAGTCTGTGTGTGCATCAGGCAGCCTTTATCAACCCAGGGCAAAGAGCTCTTATTAATACGGTGATGCTGTAAGCCTCACTTGGGAGCTCATACAGTAATGCTTCAGCAGTCTGAAGGTCTGCAATCGGTTCCTTTGAGGAGCAGCTCAGGCAGCAGTAAGGGGCAGAGACAGGGGTGAGAGACTGGGGCAGAGACAGGGGCAGAGACGGGTGAGAGACAGGGCAGAGACAGGGCAGAGACGGGGTGAGAGACAGGGGTGAGAGACTGGGACAGAGACGGGTGAGAGACAGGGGTGAGAGACGGGTTAGAGATGGGTGAGACTGTGCTGAGACAGGGGTGAGAGACTGGGGCAGAGACGGGTGAGAGACTGGGGTGAGAGACTGGGGTGAGAGACTGGGGTGAGAGACGGGAGAGACTGGGGCAGAGACGGGTGAGAGGGGCAGAGACAGGGGTGAGACTGGGGCAGAGACAGGGTGAGAGACTGGGGCAGAGGTAGGGGTGAGAGACTGGGGCAGAGACAGGGGTGAGACTGGGGCAGAGGTAGGGGTGAGAGACTGGGGCAGAGACAGGGGTGAGAGACGGGTTAGAGATGGGTGAGAGACTGTGCTGAGAGACAGGGGTGAGAGACTGGGGCAGAGACGGGTGAGAGACTGGGGTGAGAGACTGGGGTGAGAGACGGGTGGAGAGACTGGGGCAGAGACAGGGGTGAGAGACTGGGGCAGAGACAGGGGTGAGAGACTGGGGCAGAGACAGGGTGAGAGACTGGGGCAGAGACGGGTGAGAGACGGGTTAGAGATGGGTGAGAGACTGTGCTGAGAGACAGGGGTGAGAGACTGGGGCAGAGACGGGTCAGAGACAGGGGTGAGAGACTGGGGCAGAGACAGGGTGAGAGAGAGACAGGGGCAGAGACAGGGGTGAGACGGGTGAGACAGGGGTGAGAGACAGGGGTGAGAGACTGGGGCAGAGACAGGGGGGAGAGACTGGGGCAGAGACAGGGGTGAGAGACTGGGGCAGAGACAGGGGCAGAGACAGGGGTGAGACTGGGGCAGAGACGGGTGAGAGACTGGGGCAGAGGTGAGAGACTGGGGGAGAGACTGGGGGAGAGACTGGGGTGAGAGACGGGTGAGAGACTGGGGCAGACAGGGGTGAGAGACGGGCAGAGACAGGGGTGAGAGACTGGGGCAGAGACAGGGGTGAGAGACTGGGGCAGAGGTAGGGGTGAGAGACGGGCAGAGACAGGGGTGAGAGACTGGGGCAGAGGTAGGGGTGAGAGACTGGGGCAGAGACAGGGTGAGACGGTTAGAGATGGGTGAGAGACTGTGCTGAGAGACAGGGTGAGACTGGGGCAGAGACGGGTCAGAGACAGGGTGAGAGACTGGGCAGAGAGTGGTGAGACGGGTTAGAGATGGTGAGAGGGTGAGAGACAGGGGTGAGAGACTGGGGCAGAGACTGGGGCAGAGACAGGGTGAGAGACTGGGGCAGAGACAGGGTGAGAGACTGGGGCAGAGAGGGGCAGAGACAGGGGTGAGAGACTGGGGCAGAGACGGGTGAGAGACTGGGGCAGAGACGGGTGAGAGACTGGGGTTAGAGACAGGGTGAGAGACTGGGGCAGAGACGGGTGAGAGGGGTGAGAGACAGGGGTGAGAGACTGGGGCAGAGACGGGCAGAGACAGGGGCAGAGACAGGGGTGAGAGACTGGGGCAGAGAGGGGGTGAGAGACTGGGGCAGAGACAGGGTGAGAGACTGGGGCAGAGACAGGGGCAGAGACAGGGTGAGAGACTGGGGCAGAGACGGGTGAGAGACTGGGGCAGAGACGGGTGAGAGACTGGGGGTTAGAGACAGGGTGAGAGACTGGGGCAGAGACGGGTGAGAGACGGGGTGAGAGACAGGGGTGAGAGACTGGGGCAGAGACGGGCAGAGACAGGGGCAGAGACAGGGGCAGAGACAGGGGTGAGAGACTGGGGCAGAGACAGGGGTGAGAGACTGGGGCAGAGACAGGGTGAGAGACTGGGGCAGAGGTAGGGGGAGAGACTGGGGCAGAGACAGGGGTGAGAGACTGGGGCAGAGACAGGGGTGAGAGACTGGGGCAGAGACAGGGGTGAGAGACTGGGGCAGAGGTAGGGAGAGACTGGGGCAGAGACAGGGTGAGAGACTGGGGCAGAGACAGGGTGAGAGACTGGGGCAGAGACGGGTGAGAGACTGGGGCAGAGACAGGGGTGAGAGACTGGGGCAGAGACACAGGGTGAGAGACTGGGGCAGAGGTGAAAGAGAGAGACTGGGGCAGAGACAGGGGTGAGAGACTGGGCAGAGACAGGGGTGAGAGACTGGGGCAGAGACAGGGGTGAGAGACTGGGGCAGAGGTAGGGGTGAGAGACTGGGGCAGAGACAGGGTGAGAGACAGGTTAGAGATGGGTGAGAGACTGTGCTGAGAGACGGGTGAGAGACTGGGGCAGAGACGGGTCAGAGACAGGGGTGAGAGACTGGGGCAGAGACAGGGGTGAGAGACAGGGGCAGAGACAGGGGCAGAGACGGGTGAGAGACGGGGAGAGACAGGGCAGAGACTGGGGTGAGAGACAGGGGCAGAGACAGGGGCAGAGACGGGTGAGAGACTGGGGCAGAGACAGGGCAGAGACGGGTGAGAGACTGGGGCAGAGACAGGGGTGAGAGACGGGTGAGAGACAGGGGCAGAGACTGGGGTGAGAGACGGGTGAGAGACGGGCAGAGACTGGGGTGAGAGACAGGGGCAGAGACTGGGGTGAGAGACAGGGGCAGAGACTGGGGTGAGAGACAGGGGCAGAGACAGGGGTGAGAGACAGGCAGAGACAGGGGTGAGAGACTGGGGCAGAGACAGGGGTGAGAGACGGGTTAGAGATGGGTGAGAGACTGTGCTGAGAGACTGTGCTGAGAGACGGGTGAGAGACGGGTGAGAGACAGGGGTGAGAGACTGGGGCAGAGACTGGGGCAGAGACGGGTGAGAGACTGGGGCAGAGACTGGGGCAGAGACAGGGGTGAGAGACTGGGGCAGAGACTGAGGCAGAGACAGGGGTGAGAGACTGGGGCAGAGACAGGTGAGAGACTGGGGCAGAGACAGGGGTGAGAGACTGGGGCAGAGACAGGGGTGAGAGACGGGTTAGAGATGGGTGAGAGACTGTGCTGAGAGACAGGGTGAGAGACTGGGGCAGAGACGGGTGAGAGACTGGGTGAGAGACAGGGGTGAGAGACGGGCAGAGACAGGGGTGAGAGACAGGGGCAGAGACGGGTGAGACAGGGGCAGAGACATGGGTGAGAGACAGGGGCAGAGACATGGGTGAGAGACAGGGGCAGAGACGGGTGAGAGACTGGGGCAGAGACAGGGGCAGAGACGGGTGAGAGACAGGGGCAGAGACAGGGGTGAGAGACTGGGGCAGAGACAGGGGAGAGACAGGGCAGAGACTGGGGTGAGACTGGGGCAGACAGGGGTGAGAGACTGGGGGAGAGACTGGGGCAGAGAGGGGTGAGAGACTGGCAGAGACGGGTGAGAGACGGGTGAGAGACAGGGGTGGGAGACAGGGTGGGAGACAGGGTGAGAGACTGGGGCAGAGACAGGGGTGAGAGACTGGGGCAGAGACAGGGGTGGAGACAGGGGTGAGAGACAGGGGTGAGAGACAGGGCAAGAGACGGGCAGAGACAGCGGTGAGAGACTGGGGTGAGAGACTGGGGTGAGAGACTGGGGCAGAGAGGGGTGAGAGACTGGGCAGAGACGGGTGAGACGGGTGAGAGAGGGGTGAGAGACGGGCAGAGACAGGGGTGAGAGTATGGGTCAGAGAGAGGGGTGAGAGACGGGTTAGACGGTTGAGAGACTGGGGTGAGAGACTGGGGCGAGAGACTGGGGTGAGAGACTGGGGCAGAGACGGGTTAGAGACTGGGGCAGAGACGGGTTAGAGACTGGGGCAGAGACGGGTTAGAGACTGGGGCAGAGACGGGGTTAGAGACTGGGGCAGAGACATGAGTGAGAGCCATGAGTGAGAGACAGGGGTGAGAGACTGGGGCAGAGAGGGGTGAGAGACGGGTGAGAGACAGGGGTGAGAGACAAGGGTGAGAGACAGGGGTGAGACAGGAGAGACTGGGGCAGAGACAGGGGTGAGAGACTGGGGCAGAGACAGGGGTGAGAGACAGGGGCAGAGACAGGGGTGAGAGACAGGGGTGAGAGACTGGGGCAGAGAGACTGGGGCAGATGAGTGAGAGACAGGGGCAGAGACAGGGGTGAGAGACAGGGGTGAGAGACGGGTGAGAGACAGGGCAGAGACAGGTGAGAGACTGGGGCAGAGACAGGGGTGAGACTTGGGCAGAGACCGGGGGCAGAGACGGGGGCAGAGACAGGGGTGAGACTGGGGCAGAGACCGGGGGCAGAGACAGGGGCAGAGACAGGGGTGAGACTGGGGCAGAGACAGGAGTGAGAGACTGAGGCAGAGACAGGGTGAGAGACTGGGGCAGAGACAGGGGTGAGAGACAGGGGCAGAGACAGGGTGAGAGACTGGGGCAGAGACTGGTGCAGAGATGAGTGAGAGACAGGGGTGAGAGACAGGGGTGAGAGACGGGTGAGAGACAGGGGCAGAGACAGGGGTGAGAGACTGGGGCAGAGACAGGGGTGAGACTGGGGCAGAGACCGGGGGCAGAGACCGGGGGCAGAGACAGGGGCAGAGACAGGGGTGAGACGGGGGCAGAGACAGGGGCAGAGACAGGGGTGAGAGACGGGCAGAGACAGGGGTGAGAGACTGGGGCAGAGACAGGGGTTAGATGGGTTAGAGACGGGTGAAAGACAGGGGTGAGAGACGGGCAGAGACGGGTCAGAGACGGTGAGAGACTGGCAGAGACAGGTGAGAGACGGGTGAGAGACTGGGGCAGAGACAGGGTGGAGAGACAGGGGTGAGAGACAGGGGCAGAGACAGCGGTGAGAGACAGCGGTGAGAGACAGGGGTGAGAGACAGGGGTGAGAGACAGGGGCAGAGACTGGGGCAGAGACGGGTTAGAGACGGGTGAGAGACTGGGTGAGAGACAGGGTTAGAGACGGGTGAGAGACGGGTGAGAGACGGTGAGAGACAGGGGTGAGAGACGGGTGAGAGACTGGGGCAGAGACGGGTGAGAGACTGGGGCAGAGAGGGGTAAGAGACGGGCAGAGACGGGTGAGAGACAGCGGCAGAGACAGGGGTGAGAGACTGGGGCAGAGAGGGGTAAGAGACTGGCAGAGATGGGTGAGAGACGGGTGAGAGACAGGGGTGAGAGACTAGGGCAGAGACAACGGTGAGAGACATGGGTGAGAGACGGGTGAGAGACAGGGGCAGAGACAGGGCAGAGACGGGTGAGAGACGGGCAGAGACAGGGGTGAGAGACTGGGGCAGAGATAGGGGGGAGAGACAGGGGTGAGAGACTGGGGCAGAGACAGGGGTGAGAGACAGGGGTGAGAGACGGGTGAGAGACTGGGGCAGAGACAGGGGTGAGAGACTGGGTCAGAGACGGGTTAGACGGGTTAGAGACGGGTGAGAGACGGGTGAGAGACAGGGGTGAGAGACGGGCAGAGACGGGTGAGAGACTGGCAGAGACAGGTGAGAGACGGGTGAGAGACAGGGGTGAGAGACGGTGTGAGAGACAGGGGTGAGAGACAGGGGTGAGAGACGGGCAGAGACAGGGGTGAGAGACAGGTGAGAGACTGGGGCAGAGACAGGGGTTAGAGACGGGTGAGAGACTGGGTGAGAGACAGGGGTTAGAGACTGGGGCAGAGACGGGTGAGAGACTGGGGCAGAGACGGGTGAGAGACTGGGGCAGAGAGGGGTGAGAGACTGGTGAGAGAGAGATGGGTGGGGTGAGAGACAGGGTGGGGCAGAGAGGGGTGAGAGACTGGGGCAGAGACGGAGTGAGAGATTGGGGTGAGAGACAGGGGTGAGAGACAGGGGTGAGAGACATGGGTGAGAGACGGGTGAGAGACTGGGGCAGAGACTGGGGCAGAGACTGGGGTGAGAGACTGGGGAGAGGGGTGAGAGACAGGGGTGAGCAGAGACGGGGTGAGAGACGGGGTGAGAGATGAGAGCAGAGACAGAGGGGGAGAGATGGGTGAGAGACTGGGGCAGAGACGGGTGAGAGACAGGGGTGAGAGACGGGTGAGAGACAGGGGTGAGAGACAGGGTGAGAGACAGGGGCAGAGACAGGGGTGAGAGACACTGGGGTGAGAGACAGGGGGAGAGACAGGGTGAGAGACTGGGGAAGAGACAGAGAGGGGTGAGAGGATGAGGGAGGGGAGAGACTGGGTGAGAGACAGGGTGAGAGACTCAAGCAGGGGGTGAGAGACAGGGTGAGAGACATGGGGAGAGACGGGAGAGACAGGGGGGTGAGAGACTGGGTGAGAGACAGGTGAGAGACTGGGGCAGAGACGGGTGAGAGAGGGGTGAGAGACAGGGGTGAGAGACAGGGTGAGAGACAGGGGTGAGAGACTGGGGGGTGAGAGAGGGGTGAGACTGAGCAGAGACTGGAGGGGGAGAGAGACTGGGGCAGAGACAGGGTGAGAGACGGCTGAGAGAGAGGGTGGAGACAGGGGTGAGAGTATGGGTCAGAGACAGGGGT